>ML417585.1:120625-142264 GCA_005239525.1 Nicotiana knightiana
GAAAGACTGAGGCTGGGGGGGGGGAAATGTGATGCTGCAGATACCCTATTAGAAGAGAAAGTCATGACTTATGTAGAGGAATTCTTATCCGTTTACATTAGGCCCCCTCGACCGACTTGTACTCGAATTCTGCAAAAGGTACGGAGTCACCCTAGCACAGATTCATCCGTTATTTTGGTGGATATTGCTGATGATGAGGTATTTACCGAAAAGGCTGAGCTCGAATTTACCCTCAACCACCTCATTAGATTATATCGGCCTTAGCATTGTCGAGGCCTGATTGCATTACGACGCCGGTCCACCAGGCCTTTCATTGCCAGCGATGATGAGGCCCAAAATGGAGGATGGATGAGTCGGTTTGTGAGGACTGTCGATATCATTCTGGGGAAGTTCCTGCCCTTCCCTAAAAAATGGAACTTCAAACGTAAGTTCCATGTTGTACCTTAGTGACTTTTGCAAATATATCTGATTTATAGGAGCGTTTCTTTTTCTCTTTTTCAGCGGTCCCGTGGTTGCTGAGGGAGGTCCCTGATCTTGCTGAATAGACTCGGAGGCTGGAAGCTTTCTCAACATATGACGAACACAAGTGGCGTGATCTCTCGAAGGTAAAATGGGAAGCAAACCACCACGGTATGAGCCGTGTGGTATCCCTTTTGATGAACGTTTCCTTTTGTGAGTACTAACTCTATCACCGCAGGTGTTGCGGGTTTTCAGAAAAGAGACCGTGCCCTTTCGAGGAGAGGGAAGGCCCGAGGGAGGACAATAAGCGAGAAAGATCTTCTATAAGTGAGGACATTCTCAAAGAGGCGAGGCCTTCTCAGAGACAAAAAGGAGATGGCGTTGCTAAGGAGAGCTTTATATATGTCGGTCATTCTACGGACGTCAGCTCCCCTCGTGAGGATGATTCTTTGTCTATGGCTCGAGCTGGGGGCCCTACCAAGGTTGCTGATTCTGTTAGGCCTGGGACCTCTAATTTCGAAGAAGAGGTTCCCCGAGAGAGCAAGAGCAAGAGTCCTCCACCATCATCTACTTCTGCTCTCGAAGGTACTTCGAGGGACGTTCGGGACCAGGGGCCGCCTGGACCAAGTGAGGTTTCGAGTGTGCATACCCCTATTGAGACCGGTTCAACTGGGGCCGACGGGGCCAAACTAGTAGATGCATGTTCAACTTTTAAGGAGGCCCAGCGGCTCTGTTCCGAGGTGAGTTTTGGTCAGCCTTGCTGGCTTTTTAGCTATGAATCATCATTCTTTGAACCAAAGTTTTACTTTTGTAGGTTTTTGAAAAACTCAAGTTTGAGCTGCTCCGCTGTGAGACTCGGTTGCTGAAAGCTTTGGGTAAGACAAAATCTCTCAAGCTTCTTTGCAATAAGAAGACAAAAGAGTTGATACATCTTCGTGTGGATATGCATCAAAGTCGAAATTGTGAAAGCAATCTTGAGCGTCAGGTAACCCTTACCCTGAAAGGGTACGTGCTTCCTTTCTAGTTTCGGGAACTAATGCTTTGGTGCTTCAGCTACACGGAAAGACATAAGCGTTGGAGCGTGTTTGGGGCGAAGTAGGGCAAGTTAGTTCTTATTGCCAAACGTTGAAATCGCAGATAAGCATACATGTTGCGGCCCAAAGGAATGCTTTGGCCAAGGCTGCTATCCTCGAGATACAACTTCGTAATGCCCGAGAAAATAGCTCAATTCAGTCGAGCAAGATTACCAAGATCGAGATCGATTTTCTAAATATGAAGGCCGAGGTCGTGGACGCTCGGGCTGAAGTTGAAGAAGTTCGAGCAAAGGTCGATAAGAAGGTGGCCGTTTATTTTAAAGAGACTGTGGATGCTCGGGCTGAGCTGAGAGTAGCTTTCAATAGAGAGAGGAGGGGCAATGAGTATGCCTGATGCAAGTCTCGGGGGGAGAGC
This sequence comes from Nicotiana knightiana, assembly GCA_005239525.1. Taxonomy (NCBI): domain Eukaryota; kingdom Viridiplantae; phylum Streptophyta; class Magnoliopsida; order Solanales; family Solanaceae; genus Nicotiana; species Nicotiana knightiana. The sequence goes on from ML417585.1 coordinate 122,534, forward strand.
CTCAAAGAGATACATGCTAGAGGCTTTGACCTCACGGAAGAGATAAAGCAGGCCGAGGTGGATGAGATTGACGCCAAGTTTTTCCTTTCTTCTCGAGCTGATGTTGATATTTGAAGGCCGTCGTGGGAGCTGGTCGCGAGAGTAGACTAGATTTTCTACTTTGTTGTTTGCATAAGACTCCTGTGGGAGTGTTGTAAATATGTATTTGTAATGCACACACACACACACACACACACACACACACACACACATATATATATATATGAAATATTCTTTGGTTTTATTTGCTTTTCGATAGTTAGCCCGATGATTTGGACTTTGAGATGAAACCCTTAGGGTCAAAAATTGGCCTTAGGCTTTATAAGTTGGCGACTCGGGCTCTTACACTTTTGGTCGGTACAACCTTCGGTGTAGCTGGCGATTTAGGCTCTTACGCATTTGGCTCTGAGGCGCTTTTAGTTAATCGCATGGGCCTTATTCTCCGAGTCAATTTTTGACTCAAGCTCAACGGTCCTCAGGTTTTAAAATCGGCATTGAGGCGCTTTGGTTCAGGTATGACCTGTAGCTGGCTACTTGGGATCTTACGTGTAAGGTCGATACGACTAGCTGGCGACTTGGGCTCTTATGCTTTAGGCCGGTACAACCTTTGATGTAGCTGGCGACTTGGGCTCTTACACTTTAGGTCGGTACGACCTTTAACCGGTTCTTTTCGAAGTTTTTCGATGTAATGGGAGGCCTGTGATTTTATGGCAACAGTCGAACGTCTTCGATTCGCGTTAGTTTGGTAGGAGCCTTATGGTGATGGTCATTGTATTTGGCCGTAGCCTTTTACTCCTCGAGTGAGATAGCCACGACGTCTATATCGAGGGTATGGCTTTTGGGTCTTACAAGTTCAATATATAGCCTTGACTTCGATATGGGGTTTATGCCTTTTTTAAGGTCTTACAAGTTTGTGCATGACTTGAGGCGCTTTGGGTCGGTATGACCTGTAGTTTGCGACTTGGGCTCTTACGCGTAAGGTCGATACAACTAGCTGGCGACTTAGGCTCTTACGCTTTAGGTCGGTACGACCTTTGATGTAGCTGGTAACTTGGGCTCTTACGCTTTAGGTCGGTACGACCTTGCTTGAGGTGTTACTGTTTTGATGTTGCCTCATGGAGGGCTTACGAGTTTGAAGTTGCCGGCCATGAGGTATTATGACTTCGAGTTACATGACTTGATGAGCCGACTGTTGAGGACAGTCCCCAAGTCAGATTTGACATTGCCTCGAGGACTTATGAGCTTGAAGTTGCCGTCCCTGAGCTCTTACGGCTTCGAGTTTGATGACTCGATGGAGTGACTGTCAAGGACAGTTCCTGAGTTCTTGATAAATATTTTGGCCCTGGGGCTGTCTTTTGCGAAAATAGCAAACTTCTTTCATGTGCGGAATTGATAGAAGGTACTTCTCTGATTACTTGGTACAAGCATACATGTTTTTACCATTGAGGGTTTGATTATTCTATGCGGACACGGTTCATTCGACCGTTTGGTCCGATACATCATTCTCCTGTCGAGACCCTCTTTAGTATACTTCAGTGATTTCCTGAGGGGATGCCCCTCAGTGTTCGAGGTTGATCGAAGAGAAGCCTTGAATACTTGGTGAGTTCTCCTTAGGTAGCATATGAATGTTGCCTCGTTAAAAACCTCGCCGGTAAAACCCTTTTGGGATAAAATCTGATGTGACGGAAAAAAAGCGCAACGCATGCTTTAAAACCTAAGGCCTTCAAGGTGGTNTACCTTAACTGCGATGATGCTCGAGCCTTGATATGCTTTGGTTATCTATTTCGAGGATGCAGTACGGTCCTTTGTTCGTTCATACGAGAAAGTATTTTGTGATTATTACTTGGTTGTTTGCTTGTTTTTTGGCTCTTTCGATGTGGAAGGTATCGGTGCCACATCGTGCACTGCGAACATTTCTTTAGCTGCGTGCTTCTCTCCGTATACCATCTTTACTCCATCTTTCGTAGGAAACTTCATTATTTGATTAAGGGTTGACGTCACCGCCCTAATATTATGAATCCATGGCCTTCCAAGCAATGCACTGTACCTCATGTCACCTTCGATGACTATGAAACTTGGTATTCTGAATTGTGTCGGCCACGTTGACTGGGAGGCTGATTTCCCCTTTCGTTGTCTCGCTTGCCATGTTGAATCCGTTGAGGAGTCGAGAGGCAGGTATGATCTGGTCGAGCAACCCAAGTTGCTCTACCACCCTCGATCGAATTATGTTGGCCGAGTTACCTGGATCCATAAGCACACGTTTAATTTGAATTTTATTGAAAAAAAAAGAAATTGCTAGTGCATCATTCTAAGGTTGAGACAAGGTCTCGATGTCCTTTTTGCTAAATGAAAGGGCGTCTTCAGGTATGTAGCTCCGAGTTCGCTTTTCCCTGGTGATGTATACTTTTGATTGCTTAAAAATGGGCCCATGAGGGACGTCGAATCCACCAATAATCATGTGGATGACGTGTCGTGGTTCTTCTGTTTCATTTTTCTAGTTTGCCGCTCTTTCCCGAAATAGGTTTTTAGCTCGGTCGCTGAGGAATTCTCGAAGGTGCCCTATGATGATTAGTCAGGCCACCTCTTCTCAAAGCTGTCTGTAATCTTCGGTCCTATGACCCTGGGTATCGTGATATTCACATATCAAGTTGGGGTTCCTCTGCGAAGGATCTGATAGCACGGGTCTCGTCCACCTGGTATCCCTGATGTTACTTATGGCCGATACGATGTCCAAAACATGGATGTTGAAGTTGTACTCAGATAGCCGGGGTGCCTCTACCAGACCAGTATGCCTATCAAACCTTGCTTTGTTCAAGAGTCCCTGAGGATTATGTCCTCGGTACATCCTTTGGTCACTTCGAGGTACGTTACGTCTCGGGATATTCCTCCAATTTTCTACGTACAGTTGTTATTTGTCTTTACTTGGCCTTGGTTCTCTCTCTGGAGGCCTCGATTCCTTCGCTAAGACTCTGAAAGGATACACCGAGCCCGAGGGGGCTTCCAATTGGTCGTCTTCGACCCTGATCTTCGACTGGTACCTATTGTGCATATCTGCCCAAACTATGGCGAGGTCCTCGATTAAATTCTACTTTAGCTATTTCGAAACTATCGAGCTTCGCTCATTCAAGCCCTGAGTGAAGGCTTGTACCGCCCAATCGCCGGAGACCGGTGGTAATTATATTCGTTCCAACTGAAAGCGGGACATGAATTCCCTTAACATCTCATTCTCCCTTTGCTTGATTTTGAAAACATCAGATTTTCTTGTAGCGACCTTGATGGCACCAACATGTGCTTTCAGAAAGGAGTCCGCCATCATGGAAAATGAATCTATCGAGTTCGGGGGCAGGTTATGATAATACATCATGGACCCTTTGGATAGTGTTTCTCCGAATTTTTTCAATAGAACGGATTCAATTTCTTCGTCTCTCAAATCGTTCCCTTTCACAGCACAAGTGTAGGTAGTGATGTGTTCATTGGGGTGCGAGATTCCGCTATACTTCGGAGATCGGGCATTCTGAATTCTTCGGGATAGGCATCGGAGATACACTTGATGGGAATGGCTTTTGCACGAATTTTTTAGAATCTACACCTTTCAGAATTGGGGGTGCGTCGGGATCTGATCGACCCTCGAGTTGTAGGTCTCCATTTTTTTGTCGTTAGATTCTATCTTCTTTTTGCCCGATTCAATCCTCTTTTAGAGGTCTTCAAGCATCTTTATAATGGCAGGGTCGGCTGATGACCCATTATTGCTCGATCTTTCCAGTGACTATTCGACTCGAGGAGCCGTCTCTGGTGGTGCTGTGCTTGGGGTTCTCTGATGGCTTTGTAGCTGAGCAATAGCCACCTATTGTGCCTGCAACATTTAAAAAATGACATGAAGGCTAACTTTCCTTTCCCATTGAGCAGGGGCTCCCTATGCTTCATGCTGGTCTCCTTCACGAACGCTTCCGTCTGTATGAGAGCTCACATCGACATGTTGAGCGTTGCGTGAACCTTCATCGACAGGAATTTGCATTGGTGCCCCCTCGGGGTTTTGCGGTGGTACACCAGCACCTGAAGCAGCTGCACCATTCTCTCCGTGGTCCTCAGGACCGTTGTTTTCATATGCGTTTACTGAGTTAGACATTTTCTGACTTGAAATTGAAAATTCCCGAACAAGAAAAACTGTTAAGAATAACTTGTGTTTTTAGAAAACCGGCACTAAAACAATCATTGTTATTTTTAGCCCCACGGTGGGCGCCAAACTGTTTACCTTGAAAATGGTAATTACAATTATATTTGATTATGTGGTTCTAAAAATACGTGATCTATTTTAATACCTGTTTTTTAGGCGGTAGATGTTGAGTGCGGAGTGAGAAAAATGAAATAAGACAAAAAAAACAAGATTACGCAAACCGGGTAACAGAGTGACCCGTCTCTAGGGTGGTCGAAATGGACTCGAGGTCGAGCTCTAGCAACCTGACTTGAGGTTGTTTATAATAACATAACAATATTGAATGCCTTAACAATGGCCTATTTATGATCAATAATAAGCAATAAATGAAGAATAATTCAAGAACACAATAAATGAGGAGTAATAAATCAATGAAGCATTTGTAAAGAATGTTTTAGCTAGGGAGCATAGGATGTTCTTGCTTTTGTATTGAATATCATGTGTATCACAAAGTGACAAGGGTCCCCTTTTTATATGAGGGGGAATCCCACATAGTACATGTGTAACTAATGCAAAGAGATATGGCTGGTACAACCATCTAATGCCACGGTACGGGCTTGTACTATTTTGTGTATTTCGTTAGCTTTAACCACGTGCCCCTTGGGAATTCCCCGCCTTTCCATGTTGACCTTTGATTTGTACAGCCTCGAGGTCGAGGGCCTTCAATATGTACTGCCTCGAGGTCGTGGTCCTTCGATAAGCCCCTTCGATGGAAAAACATAAACCTTCGAGCATTCTAAGCGTCGAAATGACCGTAAAATTGGGCTCTCCGATTTTAGCCGTATACACTCACTATTCTCAATGAATAAAAAATTCAAGATATATTGCTTCAATTGCAGTCAAAAAACAATGGTTCATACTCCTAAAAGAAACTAACTACACCCGGTTCAAATAAAACCCTTGGAAAAGAACTGTGGCACAAAGAAAAACCAAGGGGTAGTTGCTACCCTACCTACAAAGAAAATCTTTTTGTTCTTTATCTTTCGACTTAAATCTCTCAAGAAAACTGTATTGGAGATCCATAGTCGGGAAAAGTCCCAATTTTAATAAAAACTAATACTGTAAGAACGAGTACTACAACTAAGCTAAGATAGATGTAAGTCGAAATATAAATTTCAGAATATAAGCACTGTGTTCCCCATTTATTGACTCCTTCATAGGCTCGAATGGACCAATTCTCATATACCAACCAAACACAATGTTGACAAATGGTTAGAATGAGGCCCAATGCGCTCCAACTCTAGAATCACTTCACTTTTAAAATCCTCACTTTTGCACACTTCGTCAACCTTGGCATCATTAGTAATTTGGTCGAATAGTTGGGATTCCTCTTTTTGCTGCATAAGTTGGCCAGTATCTACAACAATTGGTTGTAGGGCATCAGACGCCTCAACCTTTTTATTCAATTGAGGTTGCAAGTCATGGATATCTGAGCCAAATTGGTCTATCTCTTACCTGAGCTCAGTTCTTCCTTCTATCAGCTGTTGTGTTATATTTGAAAGACCATCACAGGGAGACTCATGAAATTTTATTAGATGAGCTTGTTCCTCTAGAGGCCCCCAGAACATCAACCAAACATACCAACAAGTCATATTGACCCATGAGAACTTAGTCTAACCTTTGAATCACTCAAAACAACACCAAAACACAAATTACACCCAGATTTAAGCTTAGAGAACTCCTAATATTTAGAATTAAACAAACGACACCGAAACCTACCAAACCACATCCTATTGACCACAAGCTTAGGTCGTAAGTGGAACTATGTACCTACTCCAATTCCCCGAAATCAAATCCGACCCCGATATCAAAATTTCCATTGCCGGCCAAAATCGCCAAAATTCCAACTTTCACCAATTCAAGCCTAATTCTACTATAGACCTCCAAATCACATTCTGGACACACTCCTAAATCCAAAATCGCCTAATGGAGCTAACAAAATCATCAAAATTCAAATCCGAGGTCGTCTACACAATTCGACATCCGGTCAATTTTTTTAACTTAAGCTTCCAATTAAGAGACTAAGTGCCTCAATCCACTCTGAAACCACTTCGGACCCGAACCAACTACCCCGGCAAGTCATAATACTGCCTTAGAACACAAAAGAATCAGAAATAGGGGAAACATGGCTATCTCTAGAAATGAACGGCCGGGTCGTTACATCCTCCCCCTCTTAAATAAATGTTCGTCCTTGAACATGTCTAGAAACATATCTGGAGTCTCCAATAGCTGTGGGTATCTGCTCCGCATCTCTCACCCGGTCTCCCAAGTAGCCTCCTCCATGGGCTGACCTCTCCACCGCACCTTCACTAAAGCTATATCTTTAGACCTCAACATTTGAACCTGTCGCTCCAAAATGGCCACCGACTCCACATCATAAGTCAATTACCATCCAACTGGACCGTGCTAAAATTCAAAACATGAGATGAATCACAAATGTACTTCTGTAGAATAGAAACATGAAATAATGGATGTACACTCGACAAGCTAGGTGGCAAGGCAAGCTTGTAAGCCACCTCCCCGATCCTCTTAAGTACCTCAAAAGGCCCAATGAAACGAGGGCTTAACTTGCCCCTCTTCCCAAACCTTATAACACCCTTCATGGTTGATATCTTCAGCAGAACCTTCTCCCCGACCATGTAAGACACATCATGAACTTTCATGTCAGCATAACTCTTTTGCCTAGATTGTTCCGTACGAAGCCACTCCTGAATCAATTTCACCTTGTCTAATGCATCTTGTACCAAGTCTATACCCAAGAGCCGAGCCTCACTCGACTCAAACCATGCCATTGAAGATCCACACCGCCTCCCATATAAAGCCTTGTACGGATCCATATGAATGCTCGACTGATAACTGTTGTTATATACAAACTGCGCGAGCGCCAGAAATTGGTCCCATGAACCCCCAAAATTAATGGCACAAGCGCATAACATGTCCTCTAATATCTGGATAGTGCGCTTGGACTGTCTGTTCGTATGAGGGTGAAAGGCCTTGCTCAACTCAACTTGAGTAACAAACTCTCGCTGCACGGCTCTCCAAAACTACAATGTAAACTGTGTGCCTCTTTCTGAAATGATGGAAGCTAGGACACCATGAAGGCGAACAATCTCTCGGATGTAAATCTCAGCCAACTGCTCTGAAGAATAAGTGGTACCAACTGGAATGGAGTGCACAGACTTGGTCAGCCGATCCACAATCACCCATATAGCATCAACTTCCTCGAAGTCTGTGCGAGCCTAACTTCAAAATCCATGGTGATCTGCTCCCACTTCCACTCTGGGATCTCTAACCTCTGAAGCAAGCCACCCTGTCTTTGATGCTCATACTTTACCTACTAACAGTTGAGACATCGAGCTACGAACCAAACTATATCTTTCTTCATCATCCTCCACTGATAATGTTGTCTCAAATACTATTATATCCTCGCGAAACCCGGATGGATGGAATACTACGAGCTGTGGCCCTCCGCAGGAGTCAACTCCCGTAGCCCATCTACATTGGGGACACATACCCGTCCTTGCATCCTCAACACCCCGTCATCATCAATATTCACATCTATGGTATCACCTCACTTAACCCTATCTTGGAGGACGGGCAGGTGGGGTTCATCATACTGACGCTTCCTGATATGATCGTAAATAGAAGACCTAGAGCCAACATAATCCAATATCCGACTCGACTCAGAAATATCCAATCTGAAAAGCTGGCTAGCTAAGGCCTAAACATCCAATGCCAATGGCCTCTCTGCTGTTGGAAGATACTCTAAGCTCCACAAATACTCTAACCCATAGGATCAAGGCATCGTCCACCACATTCGCCTTCCCGGGATAGTACAAAATGGTGATATCACAGTCCTTGAGAAGTCCAACCACCTCCGCTGACGCAAGTTAAGATCATTCTACTTGAACAGCTACTGCAAACTGTGGTGAATAGTGTAGATCTCACAATGAACAACGTACAAAATAGTGTCGCTAAATCTTCAACGCGTGAATAATAGATCATAACTCGAGATCATGAACATGATATTTCTTCGCATGGGTCTTCAACTGGCGTGAAGAATAAGCAATCACTCTACCCTCTGTCATCAGAACATACCAAACGCCGATCCGCGAGGCATCACAATACACTGTGTCAGAACCAGAAGCTGATGGAAAAACTAGAACTAGAGTCGTGGTCAAAGTAGTCTTGAGCTTCTGAATGCTCTTCTCGCACTCATCCGACCACCTGAATGGAGCACCCTTTTGGGTTAATTTGGTCAAGGGCGATGAAATATATGAGAAACCCTCCAAAAAATGATGGTAATAGCCCGCCAAACCAAGAAAGACCTGGATCTCTCTAGCTGAGAATGGTATGAGCCTACTCTGCACCGCCTCTATCTTTTTCGGATCCACCTGAATACCCTCACTGGACAACACGCGCCCTAAGAATGCCACTGAACTGAGCCAAAACTCACACTTGGAGAAATTTGTATAAATCTTCTCCTCCCTCAATCTATGTAACACAATCCTCAAATGATGGGCATGCGCCTCCTAGCTAGTACACCAGGATGTCGTCAATGAATACAATAATGAACGAGTCCAAATAAGGCTGAAACACACTGTTTTTCAAATTCATGAATGTTGCTGGGACGTTAGTTAGCCCAAAAGACATCACAAGGAACTCATAATGGCCATATCGGGTCCTGAAAGCTGTCTTAATGATATCAGAATCCCGAATCTTCAACCGGTGATACCCTGACCTCAAATCAATCTTGGAGAACACCCTCGCTCCCTGAATTTGGTCAAATAGACCATCAATACGTGGCAATGGATACTTGTTGTTGACTGTGACCTTATTCAACTGCATGTAATCAATGCACATCCTCATAGTACCATCCCTTATCTTTTCAAATAGAACTGGTGCACCCCAAGGTGGCATGCTACACCAAATAAACCTCTTATCAAGGAGTTCATGAATATGTTCCTTCAACTCCTTCGGTGTTATACAATACGGTGGAATAGCAATTGCCTGAGTGCCCCACACCAAATCAATACCGAAGTCAATATCCTTGTCCGACCGCATGCCCGGTAGGTCTTCTAGAAACACATCCGAAAAATAACCCACCACTGCAATGGAATCAATGGCAAGAGCCTTTGCACTAACATCGCTCACAAAAGCCAAATCGGATAGACAACCCTTCTCAACCATCCGGGGATCCTTCAAGTATGAAATAACTCTGCTGGGAACATAGTTTATAGAACTGCTCCACTCAATCCTCGGCAACCCCGGCATAGCCAACGTCACCGTCTTAGCGTAATAGTTTAGAACAACATGACATGGAGACAACCAATCCATACCCAATATCACATCAAAATCGACCATACTGAGCAATAAAAGATCCACTCTGGTCTCCAAACCCCTAATAGTCACCAAACATGACCGATATACACAGTCCACAGTAATAGTATCGCTCATATAAGTAGATACATGAACAGATGAAATTATAGACTCAAGGGGAATATCTAGAAAATGAGTGAAATACGAGGAAACATATGAATAAGTGGAACTAGGGTCAAATAATACAGAGTCATATCTGTGGAAAACTAAGACAATACCTTTAATCACAGCATCAAAAGCTCTGGCATCTGGTCTGACAGGGAGGGCATAGAAACGGGCCTGGCTACCCACTGATCGACCTCTCTCTCTCGGGCGACCCCTAGCTGACTGGGCTCCACCACAGGCTGGCTGAGCAAGTAGTGGAGGAACTGGTGCTGATGACATAGTATGGATCCTCTACGGAGCTGGACCTCCCACTATACAGGCACATTGTCTCCTCATGTGACCAAACTCCCCACACTTACTGTAACTCCCCGATGCTGATGTTGGGGGATGAAGGGAGCCCCAAGCACCGTGATAACTAGTAGAAGGACCTGGCATAGACGAACCCTAACCTGATGGAGCACGAAATGAAATTTGCACTGGGAAGGCACCTAGAGATGAATGGGCCTGGTGATAAGTATGCGAACCATGGCCAGATGATGCACCACGGTGAACTGGGCGAGCCATCTGAGTTGGTCTAAAAGAAAGACCCCTACCGTGCTGGAACTAATCTCTAGAAGGAGCACCGCTAAATCTACAATGTCCACGAGGCCTCTTGGCCTCCCTCTCAACCCTATCCTGACTGAGAATCGTCATAATCTGATGATCAATGTCGACAACGTCATCAAAAGTAGCAGCAGGCACACTCTCTTTGGTCATTACCAATCGGAACTGAAAAGTGAGGCCATCTGTAAACCTCCTGATCCTCTCCTTGTCTGTGGGAATCAACTAGATAACATGACGGGCCAAACATGATAATGGCATCTCATATTGCATCAAAGACATATCACCTTGGCGAAGCTGCTCAAAATGTCTACGTAGGTTCTCTCTACATCACTAAGGCACGAACTTCTCCAGAAAGAGAATGGAGAATTACTGCCAGGTAAGAGGTGCTGTGCCGACCGGCCTACGCCTCTCATAAGCCTCCCACCAACTGAATGCAACCCTAAAGAACTGAAGGTAGTGAACGAGACCCTACTGGTCTCCAGAATACCTGTTGTATGGAGTATTCTATGAAACCTGTCCAAGAAGCCATGTGCATCCTCTCCCTCTGTACCGCTGAAAGATAGAGGCTAGATCCTCTAAAACCTCTCCAATCTATGCTACTCATCCTCAGGCATAGCAGGAACCACATAGTCCTTAGCAGCTGCAATCGGGTGGGTTGGTGGTGCCCCTAGTGTCTAGAGTCTCTGTACTACCTGCTCAGGTATACGGACGGCAGGAGTTCGAGTGCCTCCCTCGGCCTGGGAAGTGGCTACAACCGTCGAACCAGAGACCACCTGAGCAAGGCCATTGCACACGGTCAGAATCTGAGCTAAGGCCTCCAGAAGGCCAGTAATCACGATAGGCACAGGTGGTGCTTAAGCTAGTCACGTTGGTGCATCCACAACTGGGAAATGGTCCTGATCTGGGGCAATTGCTGGATCTGCAGGTACTACCCCAACAACCGTACGTGCTGCATCTCTGCCCCTACCGCGGCCTCTACTGCGACCTCGGCCTCTCGCGTCCCTGGCCGGTTGTACTGGTGGCTGCACATCCTTCCCTGTAGTACGAGTCCTCACCATCTGTGAGTGAATGAAACAACATGTGTTTAGTTACCAGAATTAACATATTCGAAAGATAAGAATTCAAGAAGGTGAAGCTTTCCTAAGGGTTTTGCAGCCTCTCGAAGATAAGTAGAGACCTCTCTGTACCGATTCGCAAGACTCTAATACTCTGCTCATGACTCGTGAGACCTATGTAACCTAGGGCTCTAATACCAACGTGTCACGATCCAAAACTCTAACATGAAGTGCAGGGTATAGCATGAGTGCAACTAACTCAGCAAGTAACAAAAATAAATAAGGAACCGAGAAGCAGTGACGAGCTAAAGAAAATACAGTTTATTTCATAAACTTCAACAATGTAAGTACACGTGAGTAAATTTCGGGAAATGTACAACAAGTCAACTACATGTAAGACATGAATCAACAGAAAGTTCAACAGAAACATGAATAAACTACGCTCACTAGTGGTGTACAGACTCCGGAAGGACTCTTTTAGACCAAGCGATATATCGTTGCGGCATGCAGCCCGATCCAATCGCGTTGCAGTGTGCAACCCAAACCAATCGTGTTGCGGTGTGCAACCCAATCCAATCGCGTTACAGCATGCAACCCAATCCATAATATATATAAGTAGCCCTAAGGCTCATTGTGGTGTGCAACCCCATCAATTATACATAAATATATAGCTCGAAGGTTTGTCGGCGTGCAACCCGATCCATATACCTCATATAGCTCATAACTCGGCACTCAGGACCTATCTCAGTCACCAACCTCTGCAGCCTTTCGGGCTCACAAAAAAATCATAATATTCAGCCCAAAAAGTGATAACAACAAGTATTAACAAGAAATGAGAGTGAATGAAGATATGATACACAAGTAAGACTCTGACTGAGTATATGACGTCAATTAGGAGTCGATTCAACAAGTATACGACTGTTGCAGGTCCCAACATTGATCTCATATGGCCTAAGCATGGTTTCTAACATGAAAGAAAGTCAAACTGCTAAAAGACAAGGAAGAAATGTAAGCAATGATAGGCTATTCGACTCTACAGTGTCACGGGACAGACCAAGTCATAATCCCTCACGGTGCACGCTCACACGCCCGTTACCTACCATGTGCGTCACCTCCAAATAGTCACATCATACCAATTTTCGGGGTTGTATACCCTCAAAACAAGATTTAAGACTGTTACTTACCTTAACCGCGCATAAATCCTACTACGAAATTCCCTTGCCTCTCGAATCGATCTCCAAATGCCCCGAATCTAGTCACAAGTAGTACGAGATAATCAATATAGGCCAGAGGGATCAATTCTACAAGAAAACTACTGAATTATAGCCTAAAATCCGAAATTGGCTCAACTTGGCCCCTGGGCCCACGTCTCGAAACACGACAAAAGTCACAAAAAACCGAAAGCCCATTCACTCACGAGTCTAACCATAACAAATTTAACAAAATCCGACATCATTTGCCCCTACGAAACCCCAAAATTCACTCTTTAATTCTCAAGCCCTAATCTCCCGAATTTCACCTCACAAACTTACCAAGTACGTGTAAAATCAATGGGTAAACACCATTACTGAAGATATATAGGCACCAGGAACTTATGTTGGCAAACACTTCAAAATCATACTAAAAATCCTCCAAAATCCGAGTTCCAAAATGTAATAATGGTGAAAAATCTTGATGTCTTTTATTTATAGGTTCTGCGCAGCAAAAACACACCCGCGGACCTCCTGTCCCATCTGCGACGCCGCTCCTGCAGAAAATCCATCGCTAGTGTGGATCCCACTTAAGCTCCCAAATTCCGTATCTACGGTCACATATTCACACCTACGTGCCCTGCCCGCTCCTGTGATCCTTCCCAATCATGACCTTTTTCGCATTTGCGCCTCCCTTTCCGCATATGAGGTTTCGCAGATGCGTTCCTAACCTCACATCTGTGCTTCCAGTCCAACCCAACATTGCTCGCATCTGTGACCTCCTCTTCGCTTCTGCGGGGCCGCACCTGCGTGCTCCCTACCGCAGGTGTAAAACACTAGAACACTAGAAGAAACAAGCAATACCTATTTGATGAGTATCCGATACACCCCCTAGGCCCCAAGGACCTCAACCAAAGATACCAACAAGACATATAACCTAATGCGAACGTAGTCTAACCTTCAAATCACTCAAAACATCACAAAAACACAAATTACACTCGGATTCAAGCCTAAAGAACTCCTAATCTTTTGAATTCTAATAAGGACGTTGAAACCTACCAAACCATGTCCGATTGACCTTACATTTAGCACGCAAGTAATAAATGACACATCGAACCTAGTCCGATTCCCGGAAATCAATTCCGACCCTGATAGCAAAATTTCCATTGCCGACCAAAATCACGAAAATTCCAACTTTCGCCAATTCAAGCCTAATTCTACTACAGACCTCCAAATCACATTCCGGACACGCTCCTAAGTCCAAAATCACCTAACGGAGCTAACAGAACCATCAAAATTCAAATCTGAGGCCGTTTACACACAAATTGACATCCAATTGACTTTTTCTAACTTTCGCTTCCAAATAAGAGACTAATTGTCTCAATTCACTCCTGAACCACTCCAGACCTGAACCTACTATCCCGGCAAGTCATAATACAGATATAGAACACAAAAGAAGCAGAAAATGGGGAAACATGGCTATAACTCTCGAAACGACCGGCCGGGTCGTTACATCCTCCCGTTTTTAAATAAATGGTCGTTCTCGAACGAGTCTAGAAACATACCTGGAGTCACAAATAGGTGTGTATATCTGCTCCTCATCTCCCACTCGGCCTCCCAAGTAGCCTGCTCCACGGGCTAACCGCTCCACCGCACCTTCATTGAAGCTATATCCTTAGACCTTAACCTTCGAACATGCTGCTCCAAAATGGCCACCAGCTCCATATCATAAGTCAAATCACCATCCAACTGGACCGTGCTAAAATCCAAAACATGAGACGCATCGCCGATGTACTTTCGGAGCATAGAAACATGAAATACTGGATGCATAATCGACAAGCTAGGTGGCAATGCAAGCTTGTACGACACCTCCTCGATCCTCTAAATTACCTCAAAAAGACCAATGAAACGAGGGCTCAACTTGCCCTTCTTCCCAACCTTCATAACACCATTTATGGGTGATATCTTCAGCAATTCCTTTTCCCCGACCATATAAGATACATCACAAACTTTTCTGTCAGCATAACTCTTTTGCCTAGAGTGCACCGTGCGAAGCCGCTCCTGAATGAATTTCACCTTGTCTAATGCATCCTGGACCAAGTATGTACCCAGGAGCCTATCCTCATTCGGCTCAAACCATCCCACCTCTACACTGCCTCCCATATAAAGACTCCTTTGGAGCAATCTAAAAGCTCGACGATAATTGCTGTTATATGCAAACTCCGCAAGCAGCAAAAAATGGTCCCATGAACCCCCAAAATCTATGACACAAGCGCATAACATGTCCTCAAATATGTTGATAGTGCTCAGATTGTCCGTTCGTCTGAGGGTGAAAGGCCATGCTCAACTCAAACCTGAGTACCCAACTCTCATTGCACGGCTCTCCATAACTGTGATGTAAACTGTGTGCCTCTATTTGAAATGATGGAAACTGGGACACCATGAAAGCGAACAATCTCTCGGATGTAAATCTCAACCAACTACTCTGAAGAATAAGTGGTACCAACTGGAATGAAGTGTGTGGACTTGGTCAGCCGATTCAGAGTCACCCATATAGCATCAAACATCCTCGAAGTTTGTGGGAGCCCAACTACGAAATCCATGGTGATCCGCTCCCACTTCCACTCTGGGATATCTAACTTCTGAAGCAAGACACCCGACCACTAATGCTCATACTTTACCTGGTGACAGTTGAGACACCAAGCTACGAACCCAACTATATCTTTCTTCATTATCATCCACCAATAGTGTGGTCTCAAAACTTGGTACATTTTCGCGGCACCCTGATGGATGGAATACCGCGCGATGTGGGCCTCCTCAAGAATCAACTCCCGTAGCCCATCTACATTGGGCACACATATCCGGCCCTACATCCTCAACACCCCATCATCATCAATAGTCACATCCCATGCATCACCTCACAGAAACCTGTCCTACAGGACGAGCAGATGGGGGTCATCATGTTGACGCTCCCTAATACGATCATAAAGAGAAGACCTAGAGACCACCACAAGCCAATACCCGACTCGACTTAGAAATGTCCAATCTGACAAACTGGATAACTAAGGCCTGGACATCCAATGTCAATGGCCTCTATGATGCTGAAAGATTTTCTAAGCTCCCCAAACTCTCCGCCCGACTACTCAAGGCATCGGCCACCACAATGGCCTTCTCGGGATGGTACCAAATGGTGATATCATTGTCCTTAAGAAGATCCAACCACCTCCACTGATGCAAGATAAGATCCTTCTGCTTGAACAGATGCTGAAAACTCCGGTGATCAGTGTAGATCTCACAATGAACACCGTACAAATTGTGCCGCCAAATCTTCAAGACGTGAACAATATCTGCTAACTCAAGATCATGGACATGATAGTTCTTCTCATGGGTCTTCAACTGGCATGATGCATAAGCAATTCCTCTACCCTTCTGCATTAGAACACACCCAATACCGATCCATGAGGCATCATAATACACTATATAAGAACCAGAAGCTGATGCAAGAACTAGAACTGGAGCCGTGGTCAAAGTAGTCGTGAGCTTCCGAAAGAACTGCTCGCATTCATCCGACCACCTGAATGGAGAACCCTTTTTGGGTCAATTTTTTCAAGGGCGATGCAATAGATGAGAAACCTTCCAAAAAATGACGGTAATAGCCCGCCAAACAAAGAAAGCTCCGGATCTCTGTGGTTGAGGACGGTATGGGCTAACTCTGCATTGCCTCTATCTTCTTCAGATCCACATGAATACACTCACTGGACACCAAGTGCCCGAAGAACGCCACTGAACTGATCCAAAACTCACACTTGGAGAACTTTGCATAAAGCTTCTCCTCCCTCAATATCTGTAACACAATCCTCAGATGTTGGGCATGCTCCTCCTGGCTACGAGAGTATACAAGGATGTCATTAATGATTATAATAACGAACGAGTCTAAATAAGGCTGAAACACACTGTTCATGAAATGCATGAACATTGCTGGGGCATTAGTCAGCCCAAAAGACATCACAAGGAACTCAAAATGGCCATATCGGGTCCTGAATGCTATCTTAAGAATATCGGAATCCTGAATCTTTAGCTGGTGATACCTTGACCTCAAATCAATCTTGGAGAATGTATACGACTAAAATCAGAGAGCCCGATTTTACGGTCATTTCAACGCTCAGAAGGCTCGAAGGTTTAAGTTTTGGCATCAAGGAGGCATATCGAAGGTCCTCGACCTCGAGGCAGTACAAACTAAAGGTCAACACAGAAAGGTGGGAAATTACCATGGGGAATGTGGTTAAAGCTGACAAAATACACAAAATAGTGCAAGCCCGTACCATGGCATTAAATGGTTGTACCAACCATATCCCTTTACATTAATTACACATGTACTATGTTGGGATTCCCCCTCATATATAAAGGGGACCCTTTTCACTCTGTAAAAGACATGACATTCAATATAAGAACAATAACATCCTCTGCTCTCTAACAAAAACATTCTCTACAATTGCTTCATTAATTTATTGCTTCTCATTTATTGTGTTCTTGAATTATTCTACATTTATTACTTGCTATTGATCACAAATAGTCCATTCTTAAGGCCTTCAACACTGTTATACTATTATCGATAGCCCCTAGTCAATCTTCTAAAGCTCGACCTCGAAGCCTTTCTGACCACCTTCGAGACCGGTCTCTCCGTTGACTGGTTTGCATAATCTCGTTTCCCTTGGCTCTTACTTCATTTCTGTCACATCACACTCAGCATCTACTACCTAAATAACCGGTATTAAAAGAGATCACATATTTTTAGAACTACATAATCAAATATAATTATAATTACCATTTTCAAGGTAAACTGTTTGGCACCCACCGTGGGGCTAAAAATAATAGTGATTGTTTTAGTGTTGGTTTTATAAAAACATAAGTTATTCTTCACACTTTTTCTTGTCAAAGAATCATGAATTTCAGGTAAGAAAATGTCCAACTCAGTAAACGCACATGAAAACAACGGTCCTGAGGACCACGGAGAGAATGTTGTAGCTGCTTCAGGTGTCTGTGTGCCACCATAAAACCCTGAAGAGACACCAGTGCAAATTCCTGTCGATTAAGGCTCACACAACGCTCGACATGTCAATGTGAGCTCTCATACAGATGGAAGCGTTCGTGGAGGAGACCAGCGTGAAGCACAGGCAGCCCCTGCTCAAAGGGAAAGGGAAGTTAGCCTTCATGTCATTTTTGAAATGTTGCAGGCACAACAGGTGGCTATTGCTCAGCTACAAATCCATCAAAGAACCCCAAGCACAGCACAACCAGAAATGGCTCCTCGACTCGAACAGGCACCAGAAAGATCGAGCAATCATGGGTCAGCAGCCCACCCCGCCATTATGAAGATGCTCGAAGACCTCCCAAAGAGGATTGAATCAGGCGAAAACAAGATATAAGCTAACGACAAAAAAGTGGAGACCTACAACTCGAGGATCGATCAGATCCCAGGTGCACCCCTGATTCTTAAAGGTGTAGATTCAAAAGAGTTCATGCAAAATCCATTCCCATCAAGTGCAACTCCGATGCCTATCCCAAAGAAATTCAGAATGCCCGATCTCCCGAAGTACAGCGGAATCTCGAACCCTAATGAGCACATTACTGCCTTCACTTGTGATGTGAAAGGGAACGACCCGAGAGACGAAGAGATTGAATCAATTCCATTGAAAATTTTTTGAGAAACACTATCCAAAGGGCCATGATGTGGTATCATAACCTTCCCCCGAACTCGGTAAATTCATTTTCCATGGTGGCGGACTCCTTTGTGAAAGCACATGCTGGTGCCATCAAGGTCGCTACAAGGAAATCTGATGTTTTCAGAATCAAGCAAAGGGATAATGAGATGTTAAAGGAGTTTGCGACTCGCTTTCAATTGGAACGAATGGAATTACCACCGGTCTCCGACGATTGGGTGGTACAAGCCTTCACTCAGGGCTTGAATGAGTGAAGCTCGATAGCTTCAAAACAGCTGAAGCAGAATTTAATCGAATACCCCGCCATAGTTTGGGTGGATGTGTACAACAGATACCAGTCGAAGATCAGGGTCGAGGACGACCAATTGGAAGCCCCCTCGGGCTCGGTGTATCCTATTAAAGTCTTAGCAAACGAATCGAGTCCTCCAGAAAGAGAGCCAAGGCCAAACAAAGAAAGGTGTCAACGGTACGTAGAAAATCAAAGAATTATCCCGAGACGTAATGTACCTCGAAGTGACCAAAGGATGGACCGAGGAAAGAATCCTCGGGGACTCTTGAACAAAGCTAGTTTGGACATGCACACAGGGCCGGTAGAGGCACCCCGACTATCTGATTACAACTTCAACATTGATGTTTCAGACATCGTATCGGCCATAAGTAAGATCAGGGATACCAGGTGGCCGAGGCCCGTGCTATCATATCCTTTACAGAGGAACCCCAGCTTGATATGTGAATATCATGATACCCACGGTCATAGGACCGAAGACTGCAGACAACTTTGAGAAGAGGTATCCCGACTAATCAGCAAAGGGAACCTTTGAGAATTCCTCAGTTACCGAGCTAAAAACAAATCTCGGGAAAGAGAGGCAAAAAATAAAAATGAAATAGAAGAACCACGACACGTCATCCAAATGATTATTGATGGAGTCGACGTCCCTCAGGGACCCATTTTTAAGCAAACGAAAGTATCCATCACAAGGGATAAGCGAACTTGGAGCTACATACCTGAAGATGCCATTTTATTCAGTGAAGAGGACATCAAGACCTTACCACAACCTCATAATGACGCACTGATAATTTCTTTTCTTTTCAATAAATTTCAAATTAAATGTGTGCTCGTGGATCTAGGTAGCTCGGACAACATAATTCGATCGAGGGTGGTAGAGCAATGATCACGCTCAACTATGTCTTCTATAAAGACTAAACGGGCGTTGCAAATATAAATCTGGGGTATTAAGCCCAAAGTCGATCTCACGAGGAATTGAACGTATCAGTTGAATTTATTATATACTAAACTGATAATTAATCAATTTTCTTAAGACTTTTGAATATCAAGTTGTGTTGTTTAACTAATTCTACTAACAAAATAATCAACTAGTAATTAATCTAACAATTTAATGTAAACAATAATATTAAAGGTCTAAGGT
>ML417585.1:142705-160296 GCA_005239525.1 Nicotiana knightiana
AGTAGATACATACTAAATAGGCACAGCTAATTGATGGCCATTCAATTAACTACAATAAGAACGTAGTTGAACAAATAGAGAATAATCAACCAAAATATATTAATATCAAAAGAAATTCATCCCCAACGGGTTCTACCAAAACCCTAGATTAAAACTTAGCTACTCATGTTTAAACTAAACAAAACTACAAACAATTGCATAATTGAAATATAAAGTAAGAAATACTAGATTGTAGAAATCGTCTTCTTCCTCTTCAATGGAGTTTCTCTTCTTCTGTACTGTTAATCCACGAAATTCCTCTCTTATTTGTGTTTTAGGAGTCTATTTATAGGTTTAGGGCGAACCCTAACCGTGTAGGAGACTTCTATTTCACTTGGGAAACACTTAAACTCGTCAAACTCGGAATTGGCAAACACTGGAGACCCCTGGCGTTTGGGCTCTAACGCCCCCCTAACGCCAGGGGGGCGCCTGGCGTTTGGGCTCTAACGCCCCCCTAACGCCAGGGGGGCCTGGCCTTATGGGGTAAATGCCCTCCTAACGCCAGGGGGGGCCTGGCTTTAGGGGGAAAACGCCCGGCTATCGCCCGGGCGTCTCCTTTTGCGTATTTTTGACGTATTTGCATCCCTTTAGCTCCGTTTCCATTTCCAATTCACTTACACATAAAATAAACTCCATTAAGCACATAACAAGTGTAATTTTATCATTAATGCTCATAAAATGTAAGGTATATCACATGCTAAACCATGCAATTTATTCTCGCATCAACCAACTCGGGTTGCTCGACCAGATCGTACCAGCCTCCCTCAATAGATTCAACATAGCAAGCGAAACAACGAAAGGGGAAATAATCCTCCCAGTCAACGTGGCCGGCACAATTCATGATACCAAGTTTCATGTCATCGAAGGTGACATGAGGTACAATGCATTGCTTGGAAGGCCATGGATTCACAATATGAGGACGGTTCCGTCAACCCTTCATACAATGATAAAGTTTCCTACGAAGGATGGAGTAAAAACAGTATATGAAGAGCAGCACGCAAAGAAAGAAATGTTCGCAATGCAAAATGTGGCACCGACACCTTCTACATCGAAGGAGCCAAAAAACAAGCAAACAGCCGAGTAACAATCACAAAGTACATCCTCGTATGAACAAAGGACCGTGTCGTGTCCTTAGAACAGATAACCAAAGCATATCAAGGCTCGAACGCCATCGCAGCGAAGGTACAACCCTCTCCCTTTTTCTTTCACACTTTATGCTAACATGCGTGCAGGTGTTCAATTAAATTGAGTTGAATCACCCCCAGCTCGAAGGCCTTAGGTTTTAAAGCATGCGTTGCGCTCTTTTTCCCTCACGTCGTATTTTATCCCAAAAGGGTTTTACCAGTGAGGTTTTTAATGAGGCAACATCCATATGCTACCTAAGGATAACTCACCAAGTATTCAAGGCTTCTCTTCGATCAACCTCGAATACTGAGGGGCATCCCCCTTGGAGATCACTGAAATATGACAAGGAGGGTCTTGACAGGAGAATGACGTATCGAACCAAACGGTCGAATGAACAGTGTCCGCATAGAATAATCAAACCCTCGATGGTAAAAATATGTATACTTTTAGCAAGTAATCGGAGAAGTACCTTCTATCATCAAAACATTTCGCACATCAAAGAAGTTTGCTATTTTCACAAGAGACAGCCCCAGGGCCAAAAATTTATCAAGCACTCAGGAACTGTCCTCGACAGTCACTCAATCGAGTCATCTAACTTGAAGCTATAAGACCTCAGGGATGGCAACTTCAAGCTCATAATCCCTCCTCGAGGCAATATCAACTCCGACTCGGGGACTGTCCTCGACAGTCGGCTCATCAAGTCATGTAACTCGAAGCCGTAAGACATGAGGGCTGGAAACTTCGAACTCATAAGCCCTCCAAGAGGCAATATCTATGGCATAAGCCCTCCATGAGGCAATATCAACTATGACTCATGGTCTGACCTCGACAGTCGACTCCTGGCCGGAAGACCCTAGGGCCGGCAACTTCAAACTCGTAAGCCCTCCATGAAGCAACATCAAAACTGTAAGACCTCAAGCAAGGCATGCACAAATGTGTAAGACCTTAAAAATTCATAAACCACACATCAAAGTCTAGGCTATATATCGAACATGTAAGACCCAAAAGGCATACCCTCGATATAGACGTCGTGGCTATCTCACTCGGGGACTAAAAGGCTACGGCCAAATGCAATGACCACCGTCATAAGGCTCCAACCAAACTAACGTGACTCGCAGACGTCCGACTATTGCCATAAAATCACAAACCTCCAACTACTTTGAAAAACTTCGAAAAGAACCAGTTAAAGGTCGTACCAACCTAAAGCGTAAGAGCCCAAGTTGCCAGCTACATCAATGGTCGTACCGACCTAAAGCGTAAAAGCCCAAGTCGCCAGCTGTAGGTCATACCGACCCAAAGTGCCTCGGGGCCGATTTGAAAACCTGAGGGCCGTTGAGCTCGAGTCGAAACCCGACTTGGAGACTAAGCCCAAAATGGTTAACCAAATCACCTTAGGGCCAAAAAAGCGTAAGAACCCAAGTCACCCGCTACGTTAAAGGTCATATCAACCCTTTCACGTAAGAGCCCAAGTCGCCAGCTACAAGTCATACTGACCCAAAGCGCCTGAGGGCCGATTTGAAAGATGAGGGCCATTGGGCTCGAGTCAAAACCCGGCTCGGAGACTAAGCCCGATACTATTAACTAAAGCGCCTCATGGCCAAATGCATAAGAGCCCAAGTCGCTAGCTACACCAGAAATCGTACCGACCTAAAGCGTGAGAACCCAAGTCGCCAGCTTAAAAAGCCTCAGGGCCAATTTATGACCCCAAGGGTTTCATCTCAAAGTCCAATTCATCGGTCTAACTATCAATTATCCAATTAAACTAACAAATATTTCATATATATATGTGCATGACAAATACATATTTACAACACTCCCACAGGAGTCTTATGCAAACAACGAAGCAGATAATCTAGTCTACTCTTGGGAATAGCTCTCTTAAAGGCCCCTCGGACCAGATCCCACGACGACCTTCAAATATCAGTGTCAGCTCAAGAAGAAAGGAAAAACTTGGCGTCGATCTCGTCCGCCTCGGCCTGCTTTATCTCTTCCGAGAGGTCAAAGCCCCTAGCATGTATCTCTTCGAGGGTGTCCCTCCAAGATTTGCATCGGGCATACTCATTGCCCCTCCTCTCTCTGTTGAAAGCTAATTTCAGCTCAGCCCGAGCATCGGCAGCATCTTTCAAATAAACAGCCACCTTTTTATCAGCCTTCGCTCGAACTTCTTCAGCTTCAGCCCGAACGTCCACGACCTCGGCCTTCATATTTAGAAGATCAGTCTTGAGCTTGGAAATTCTGCTCGACTGAATTGATCTATCTTCTTGGGCATTACGAAGGTGTATCTCGAGGGCAGCGGCCTTGGCCAAAGCATTCCTTTGGGCCGCAACATGTACGCTTATATGCACCTTCAACGCTTGGCATTCATAACTAACTTTCACGACTTTGCCCTAAAGGCACTCCAGCGCTTCTGTCTTTCGGTACAGCTGAAGCACCAAAGCACTAGTTCCCAAAAGTTAGAAAAGAAGCACGTAGCCCTTCAGGGTAAGATTTACCTGAAACTCGAGATTGCCTTCACAATTCTGACTCCGATGAATCTCTACTCAAAGATGTATCGAATCTTTTGTCTTCTTATTGCAAATAAGCTTGAGAGATTTTTCCTTACCCAAAGCTTCCTGCAATTGGGTCTCACAGTGAAGCAGCTCAAACTTGAGTTTGTCAAAAACCTACAAAAGATAAGCTTCAGTTAAAAGAAGGAACATTCATGCCTAAAAATACAGCAAGGCTGATCAAAACTCACCTCGGAACAGAGCCGTTGGGCCTCCTTAAAAGCTGAACATGCATCTACTGGCCTTGCCCTATCGACCCTAGTTGAACCGCTCTCAATAGGGGTATGCCCACTCGAAACATCACTTGGTCCGGGCGGCCCCTGGTCCCGAGCATCCCTCGTAGTACCTTGGAGGGCAGAAGTAGACGATGGTGGAGGATACTTGATTTTTCTCTCTCGGGGAACCTCTTCATCGAAATTAGAGGTCTCGGGCTTGATAGAATCGGTAACTCCGGAAGGGCCCCCAACTCGAGCCGTAGATAAAGAATAATTGTCATGAGGAGAGCTGATGTATGCATAATGGCCGGCGTATATAAAACTCTCCTTAGCAACGACATCTCTTTTATGTCTCTGAGAAGGCTCCGCCTCATTGAGAATGTCCTCATCTATAAAGGATCTTTTTCGCTTATTGTCCTCCCTCGAACCTTCCCTCTCCTCGAAGGAGCACGATCTCATATTGGAAAACCTACCAACACCTGCAGTGACAGAGTTAGTACGCACAAAAGGAAACGTTCAGCAAAAGGGATACCACACGGCTCATACCGTGGTGCTTTGCTTCCCATCTGCCCTTTGAGATATCATGCCACTTGCGTTCGTCATATGTTGAGGAAGTTGCCAACCTCCGAGTTCAGTCCGCAAGACCGGGGACCTCCCCCGGCACCCACGGGACCGCTAAAAAAGAGATAAAGAAACACTCTTATAAATCGATAAGAGCAAAAGACACTAAGGTATGACATGGCACTTACGTTTGAAGTTCAATTTTTTGGGAAATGGCAGGAACTCCGCTAGAATGATATCGACGGTCCTCACTCGAACAAACCGACTAATCCATCCTCTGTTTCGATCCTTATCATCGCTGGCAATAAAAGGCTAAGTGGACCGGTGTCGTAACGCAATCAAGCCTCGATAATGCTGAGGCCGATATAATCTAATAAGGTGGCTGGTAAATTCGAGCTCAGCCTTTTTGGTAAAATATCTCATCATCAGCACTATCCGCCAAAAGAACGGATGAATTTGTGCCATGGTGACTCGGTACTTTTTGCAAAATTCGACCACAAGTCGGTCGAAGGGGCCTAATGTAAACAGGAATGTATACACGGTCAACAATCCCTCTACACAAGTCATGACGTTCTCTTCTCAAGAAGGTATCTGCGACATCACATTTTCCCCCCAGCCAAAGTCTCTCCTCACGACCTCGAGGTGGTTTTCTTCTATCGCTCGGACGAACCTCGAAGCATGCTCTCGATAGCCCGGGGCATCGAAGGGTTTCTCTAATGAAAGGTCTTTCTTTGGAGCGAAGCAGTACGAGGTCAGCTCACCATACGCTGGCGGTGTACCACCGACCAGGCTAGGAGCAAAGGAAGAATTTCCCTCTTCTTGGTGAACAGATTCGGGCACGGTAGCCATAACTACTCAAGCAGGGATAAATAGGAAGGAATGAAAGTAGTTTTTGCAAAAATGGGAAAGGGATGAGAAATTTGAAAGGAAATCTAAGTTTTTGCAAACATGCAAGAGTTGGAATGAAGAAGAAGCAAGAATATATATATAGAGCGAAATGTGGCTAACCAACTACTTTGAAGGCCATTCAATTTCTGACAAAATCGTCATAACGTTTGGGGAAGTGTACCGGTGGGGCCAACTCGATCACTTCACGGTCACGTCACATAAAGGATATCGTCATGGGGAATTTGAGGGATCGAAGATCGCATGCCGACCTAGCCTCGAGAAGGTGTCCGATCTCGAGGGGATCTACTATTGCAAGTGCGAACCAAGGAAGATAAGAATCGAAACATAAAAGTCACTTGTTGCGTAAATATTATGGGACAAAGTTTGTGCGATATGTGACAGAAAATATTCTATTTAAAAATATATATATTTACAGAGGTGTTTTTTTCAAAAAATCCCCCGAATGTTCCCATATACAGAAAAAGGAAAAAGCAAAAAATGAGGAAAACCTACTATTCGCCTTCGCTGTTGTCCGAGAGAGCCCTCATCCGATATACTCGGCATTATCAATTCCTCTTCCAGGGCCCTGGCCTCATTGATCTCGCTAGAGAGATCAACACCATTGGTGCTCACTTCCTCGAGGGATTTCTTCCTAGCTTGTGCACAGGCATAAGAAATTGCCCGAGCCAGCTTCAGCGTGGCATTCTCGGATATATTCTTGGCCTGATCATTCGCAGCAGTAGTATCTCTCTTGTATGAGGAGACATATTTATTGGCTTGTGACTTGGCCACAGATAGTGCAACAGCGTCCTCCTGAGCACCTCGGAGAAGGTCTTGAACCGAGGATAGCTTCCTCTGAAGAACCTCCCCCTCTGAAGCCGTGACGTTATTCAGTCGAGCCAGCTCTAGGATTTTAGCGTCCTTGGACACAACCTCTTCTTGAAGACGCTCCACCAGGGCATCCATCTGAAAGAAGAAAGTAGGTCAATCAACACCATGCATTGCTACTAAACATAAAATTGTGGGTACCGACATACCTTCTCGGAGAAGTCGGCCCTCTCCTGAAGTGTTCTCTCCGAGCTTGCCCGAAGGTTGGTCAATTCCTCCTCCTTTCGAGCGCATAAAGCCTCCAGCTCGATCAACTCTGACATAAGATTCTCAAGCTCCTCTACACGATGAGTCAATTGATCTTGCATCTTGGAGAAGGCTTGGTCATACAGCTCCTTGGTCAGAGAAGGGAAATCAGAAAAAAAGAATAGAAAATTAGAGAATAGAATATTGTTTCTCAAATGTCACCTCCTTTTGGAGCCTCTCGGCTTCCTCGAGAGCAACTGGGGCATCAAGATCGATCTAATCATCCACCCCTTCGAAGTAGTATTTAAATGCATCATCTTCTCCACGAGAGGTCTCTAGACCCAGAACACCCCTAACTTGAGAATTTCGTATCTCCCCCGGATAAAATGACGGTCCCGAATGAAGTCCACCAGCAATATCAGCCTCTATTGAGGCTTCTACCGAACCTCGGAAAACTCCAGTAGAAATCCCTCTGAGCTCCTCAACACGGACTGTGACATGTCCAATGAGCGTATCGAGGACTGCGCCCAAACCCTCTTCGGGGGTCTCCTGTAGGAACGGTGGGTCCACATCTGCCGCTTCTAACTTAGCGGACGACCGCCCAATAGCTTTCGAAGCCTCAGTGCTTTGTTTTTCCCTTTGTGCCAAAGGGTAGGCATCATCACTCTCTTCCTCACCCGCAGACTCTCATCGGCCTTCGAAGAGAAGACTGTGGCATCGGTCCTAGGCTTCCGAGCCTTTGGCCTTTTTGATTTTGGAGACTCCGCCAAGGACTCTTTCTTCCTTTTCTTATCCTTGGTGGTCTTCGAGGCCCCTTTCTCACCAGGTGGGCGGCCTCATCAACACGCCTTCACCAAGTCCTGCACAAACATGTTATGTCAAAAAACATCACCATCCAAAGTTCTTACAAATAATGAAAAAGCAATAGCAAAAAGAACGTACCATGGTTCTTAGCCTGCTATTGTGTTTTGGCCAGCTCACGCCATAAGCCTTTGTTGTATGAGAAAGCGGAGTCTAAACGTTTGATCCACCCCAGAAGGTCCTGAACTGCACCGGGAAACCAAACAGTGGATGCACAATTAGAAGAAAATTAGTCGAAAGAGAACGTGACAACAAAGCATGCTAAATTCAGGGGTACTTACGTTTCATATTCCATTCCTCCGGGAATGGCATTCTGTCAGCGGGGATGATGTCTGAAGTTTTGATTCTAACAAATCAGCTCATCCATCCACGATCTATGTCCTCATAGATTCAGGTGAGGAACGCCTTGGTTGATCGACGTTGCAGTTTAATAAGACCCCCGCGGAAGAGTCGAGGGATGTACAGTCAGATCAAATAGTCGAGGGTGAAAGTCATTCCCTCGACCATGTTCGTGATACATCAAAACATATCTACAGTCCTCCAAAAAGAAGTATATATCTAACCGAGTGTCACTCGATATTGATGACAAAAATCAAGAATCACTGGGTCAATCGATGGAGAAGAAGAATCGATGGGGCCTAAGGTGATGGGGTATGTATATTCACTAAGAAAGTCAGCCTTGTGCGTGACTACGCTTTCGTCAGCCGTAGGGATCTCTGCTCGAGCCTCCTCCTCCAAGCGGCAGTAAAGTTTTACCCTCTCTATACCCGATACTACACTTATGTATCGGGACATGGGCTCGCATCGGCCTGGTGTAGAAGGCGGGTTTTCTATTATAATGTCAGAAATGGTGTCGAAAGGGACAGGGAGGCATTGCTCAATGGTAGGAGGAATTTTTGAGTTTCCCTTAGACGGGCGTGATGAAGAAGCAGCTCCATCCTTTTGTGGAACCGTTTTGGAAGTTTTTGTCATGATAAATATCGAGTTTTGAAGTGAGAAGTCGAAAAAACGTACACAGGCAGAAGATAGGAATGGAAAGCACTTAGTCGAAAGTTGAAGGTTTGGAGAAGATGAAGAAGATGCAAACTATGAAAAGGCAAGTGATTGTAGTATTTATAGATGTCCTTTTGGTATGCTTGAAGCTGAAGAGTTGAACCTATGAAGGTTTATGGGCTTCTCGAGAATTGTTTGGACAGCGACCTCTCCACAGCTTTTCATGTCACGTCATTAATGCTCTGAAGAGACTAATGTCATAATAGGAGTGTCGAAGAGGCAAAAGGTCAATATCGCTTCTTATCTCCTTATTCTAAGAAACGCGGGGACTATCTGTATACGACTAAAATTCGAGAGCCTGATTTTACGATCATTTCAACGCTCAGAAGGCTCGAAGGTTCAAGTTTTGTAATCAAAAAGGCATATCAAAGGTCCTCGACCTCGAGGCAGTACAAATAGAAGGTCAACATAGAAAGGCGGGAAATTCCCAAGGGGCACGTGGTTAAAGCTAATAAAATACACAAAGTAGTACAAGCCCGTACCGTGGCATTAAATGGTTGTACCAGCCATATTTATTTACATTAATTAGACATGTACTATGTTGGGATTCCCCCTCATATATAAAGAGTTCCCTTGTCACTTTGTAACAGAGATGATATTCTATACAAGAACAAGAACACCCTTTGCTCTCTAACAAAAACATTTCTACAATTGCTTCATAATTTATTGCTTCTCATTTATTGTGTTCTTGAATTATTATTCATTTATTAGGTGTTATTGATAAAAAATAGGCCATTTTTAAGGCCTTCACCACTGTTATACTGTTATCTATAGCCCCTAGTCAAGCTTCTAAAGCTCGACCTCGAGGGCTTTCCGACCACCCTCGAGACCGGTCTCTCCGTTGCCCGGTTTGCATAATCTCATTTCCCTTGGCTGTTATTTCATTTCTCTCACTTCACACTTAGAATCTACTGCCTAAACAACCGGTATTAAAAGAGATCACGTATTTTTAGAACCAGATAATCAAATATAATTGTAATTACCATTTCAAGGTAAACAGAGAACAGTCACGCTCTATGAAGCTGGTCAAATAGATCATTAATACGCGGCAATAAATACTTGTTCTTGAGTCTGACCTTGTTCAACTGCTTGTAATCAATGCACATCCTCATTTTACCATCCTTCTTCCTTAAAAATAGAACTGGTGCACCCCAAGGTGACACTCTATGCAGAATAAACCCCTTTATCAAGGAGTTCCTAAAGCTAATAATTTAACTCCTTCGCTGACATACGATATAGTGGAATAGAAATGGACTGGAGTGTCCGGCACCATATCAATACAAAAGTCAATATCCTTGTCAGGCGGCATGCCGTGTAGGTCGGCAGGAAACACATTCAGAAAGTCACGCACCACCAGAATGAAATCAATGTCAGGACCCTTTGCACTAACATCCCTCACAAAAGACAAATAGGATAGACAACCCTTCTCAACCATCCGCTGAACCTTCAAGTATGAAATCACTCTACTGAGAACATATTCTATAGAACTGCTCCACTCAACCCTCGACAACCCCGGCATCGCCAACGTATCCGTCTTAGCGTGTCAATCTTGAACAACAGGACATGGATATAACCAATCCATACCAATATCACATCAAAATAGACCATAAAGAGCATCAAAAGATCCACTCTGGTCTCTAAACTCGCAATTGTCACCACACATGACCAATATACATGGTTCACAATAATAGCATCGCCCAAAGAAGTAGATACATGAACAAATAAAACTAATGACTCACGGGGCATATCTAAAAATTAAGCGAAATACGAGGAAACATATGAATAAGTGGAATTAGGGTAAAATAATACAGAGGCATCTCTGTGGGAAATTGAGACAATACCTGTAATCACAACATCTGAAGCAATGACCTCTGTTCTGGCAGGGAGAGCATAGAAACGAGTCTGGCCACCCCCTGAACAACCTCCCCCTCTCGGGCGACCCCTACCTGACTGAGCTCCACCCAAGGCTGGCTGAGTGGTTAGTGGAGGAACTGGTGCTGATGACATAGAATTGATCCTTAGTGGAGCTGGACCTCCAACTATACGGGGACACTGTCTCTTCATCTAACCAAACTCCCCACACTCATAGCAACTTACCAGTGCTAGTGCTGGGTACGGAAAGGATCCTCGAGCACTGGGATACCTAGTAGAAGGAACTGGCATAGACGAACTTTGACTCGATTGAGCACGGGACAAACTCTGCGCTGGGAGGTCACCAAGAGATGAATGGCCCTACTGATAACTGTGTGAACCATGGCCAGATAATTCACCTCGGTGAACTATGTGAGCCATCTGACTATGTCTGAAAGGACGGCCCCTATCCTGTTGGAACTCACCCCTAGAAGGAGCACTGCTAAATCTACCATGTCCATGAGGCCTCTTGGCCTCCCTCTCAATCCTCTCCTGACTACTAACTATCTCAATCTAAAGAGCAATTTTGACAATCTAAGAAAAAGTAGCACCAAACACTCCATCTATAGTCATAAGTAATCGCAACTGAAAGGTGAGGTAATCTGTAAACCTCTTAATCCTCTTTTTGTCTGTGGTAACCAACCAGATAGCATGACGGGCCAACTCCGAGAATCACATCTCATACTACATTATAGACATATCACCCTAACGAAGTTGCTCAAGTTATATGTGCAGCTCCTCTCTACGTGACAGAGGCACGAACTTCTCCAGAAAGAGAATGGAGAACTGCTGTCAGGTAAGAGGTGTTGCGCCAACCGGCCTACGCCTCTCGTGAGCCTACCAACTGAATGCAGCCCCAGAGAACTAAAAGGTAGTGAAAGAGACCCCACTGGTCTCCAGAATATCTGTTGTACGGAGTATCCTATGACACCTGTCATGGAAGCCCTGTGCATCCTCTCCCCCTACACCACTGAAAGATGGAGGCTGGAGCCTCCCAAACCTCTCCAATCTACGCTGCTCATCCTCAAGCATAGCAGGAACCACATAGTCCTTAGCAGCTGCAACCGGTTGGGCTGGTAGTGCCCTTCGTGTCTGGAGTCCCTGTATTACCTGCTCATGTGTGCAGACAGTGGGAGTCTGAGTGCCTTCCCCGGCTTGGGAAGTGGCTGCGACCTTCGAAACAGAGACCGCCCGAGCAGCGCCGGTGCACACAGTCAGAATCTGAGCTAAGGCCTCCAGAAGGCCAGGAATCACGATGGGCACTGATGGTGCCTCAACTGGTCCCGTTGGTGCATCCACAACTAGGACTTGGTCCTAATCCGGGCCAACAGGTGGATCTACAGGTACTTCCCCAACTGATGTACGGGCTGCACCTCTGCCTCTACCGTGTTCTCTACCACGACATCGACCTCTCGTGGCTCTGGCTGGTGGTACTGGTTGCTGCCATTCCTGCCCAGTTGTACGAGTCCTCACCATATGTGAGAGAATGAAACAACATATGCTTAGTTACCAGAATTAACAAATTTACACGACAAGAATTAAAGAATGTTAAATTTCCCTAAGGGTTTTTCAGCCTCTTGAATATAAGTAGAGACGTCTATATACTGATCCGCAAGACTCTACTACCCCGCTCATGACTAGTGAGACCTATGTAACCTAGGGCTCTCATATCAACTTGTCCCGACCCAAAATTCTAACATGTCGTGATGGCGCCTATAAATGTTAATAGGCAAGCCAACGTGTCACATTAATCCAATATTTTTATAAAAAGATAATTCAATGATTTTCCATACAGAAATTTTCATAACAATTTGGAGCTAAACTTAAAAGACAAATATAGTGCGGAAAGATATCCCCAAACATTGGGTTGCCACAAAGTCATGAGCGTCTAGATAACCATTCTAATAATTATGGTGTCTAAGTATCAATACAGAAGGGAAGAAAAACACAGAAGGAAATATAAGGCATGCGGACGCCGGCAGCTACCTCGTAATCTTCGATACTCGCCTGCGCACTAACTCAGCAACCGCCGGAACTGTACACACCTAGATCTGCACATGAAGTGCCGGGTGTAGTATGATTACAACCAACTCAGCAAGTAACAGAAATAAATAAGGAACTGAGAAGAAGTGACAAGCTAAAGGAAATACAATTTATTTCATAAACTTCAACAATGTAAGTACACGTGAGTAAATTTCGGGAAATGTACAACAAGCCAGCTGCATATCTACTAAGTTCAAGTAAAACATGTGTAAAACTTCTAGAAATTTCAATAGAAACATAAATCAGCTAAGAATAACAACAAAAAGCAAGACAAGTGCAACCTCTCGGTATCACAGTCCTCAAGCCCTCAATAGCTCAAAAATCAGCTCTCAACCCTCAATACACACGCACTCAATAGGTACGTGCGCTCACTGGTAGTGTACAGACTCCGGAGGGACTCCTTCAGTCCAAGCAATATATCGTTGGGGTGTGCAGCCTGATCCAATCGCATTGGGGTGTGCGGTATGATCCAATTGCGTTGCGGCGTGCAACCCCATCAATTATACATAAATATATAGCCCGAAGGCTTGTTGCGGCATGCAACCCGATCCATATACCTCACTAGCTCACAACTCGGAACTCAGGTCCTATCTAAGTCACTAACCTCTACAGCCTCTCGGGCTCATAGAAAATCATAATATTCAGCCCAAATAGTGATAACAACAAGTATTAACAAGAAATGAGAGGGAACGAAGATATGATACACAAGTAAGACTATGACTGGGTACAAGTCATCAATTAGCAGTCAATATAACAAGTATACGAGCATTGCGGGTCCCAACGGTGATATCACATGGCCTAAGCATGGTTTCTAACATGAAAGGCTGTCAAACTGCTAACAGACAAGGAAGACATGTAAGCAATGATAGGCTATTCGACTCTACAGTCTCACGGGATGGACCAAGTCACAATCCCTCATGGTGCATGCTCAAAATCCCCTCACCTAGCATTTGCGTCACCTCAAAATATTCACATCATACCAATTTTCGGGGTTTCATACCCTCAAAACAAGATTTAAGACTGTTACTTACCTCAACTGCGTAGAAATCCTACTCCGAAATGCTCTTGCCTCTCGAATCGATCTCCAATTGCCCCGAATCTAGTCACAAGAAATACGAGATAATCAATATAGGACAAAAGGATCAATTCTAACCATAACAAATTTAACAAAATCTGACATCATCTAAACCTCCGAAACCCCAAAATTCACTCAACCCTCGGCAGGCCCGGCATCGCCAACGTCACTGTCTTGGCGTGTCAATCTTGAACAACATGACATGGAGA
The DNA here is from genome assembly GCA_005239525.1 of Nicotiana knightiana. Taxonomy (NCBI): domain Eukaryota; kingdom Viridiplantae; phylum Streptophyta; class Magnoliopsida; order Solanales; family Solanaceae; genus Nicotiana; species Nicotiana knightiana. The sequence continues at coordinate 156,306 of ML417585.1, forward strand.
CAACCAATCCATACCCAATATCATATCAAAATCGACCATACTGAGCAGCAAAAGATCCACTCTGGTCTCAAAACTCCCAACAGTCACCACACATGACCAATATACATGGTCCACAATAATAGTATCGCCCACAGAAGTAGACACATGAATAGATGAAACTAAAGACTCATGGGGAATATCCAAAAAATGAGTGAAATACGAGAAAACATATGAATAAGTGGAACTAGGGTCAAATAATACAGAGGAATCTCTATGGAAAATTGAGACAATACATGTAATTACAGCATCTGAAGCAATGGCCTCTGTTCTGGCAAGGAGGACATAGAAATGGGCCTGGCCACCCCCGATCAACCTCCCCCTCTCGGGCGACCCCTATCTGACTGGGCTCCACCTCGGGCTGGCTGAGCGGGTGGTCGAGAAACTGGTGCTGGTGACATAAAATGGATCCACTGCGGAGCTGGACCTCCCACTATATGGGGGCACTATCTCCTCATTTAACCAAACTCCCAACACTCATAACAACTTCCCAGTGTTGGTGCTGTGTACTGAAGGGATCCTCGAGCACTGGGATAACTAGTAGAAGGACCTGATATAGACGAACTCTGACTTGATTGAGCACCGGTGGTACCTCAAATGGTCCCACTTGTGTATCCACAACTGGGACTTGGTCCTAATCCAGGGAAACATGTGGATCTGCAAGTACTGCCCTAACTGCTGAGCGGGCTGCACCTCTGCCCCTACCGCGTTCTCTACTGCGACTTCGGCCTCTCCCGACTCTGGCTGGTTGTACTGGTTGCTGCCCATCCCGCCCAGTAGTACGAGTCTTCACCATCTGTGAGAGAATGAAACAACAAATGTTTAGTTAACAGAATTAACAGATTCTCACAACAAGAATTCAAGAATGATAAGTTTTCCTAAGGGTTTTGCAGCCTCTCGAAGATAAGTAGAGACGTCTCTATACCGATCTGCAAGACTCTACTACCCTGCTCATGACTCGTCAGACCTATGTAACCTAGGGCTCTCATACCAACTTGTCACGACCCAAAACTATAACATGTCGTGATGGCGCCTATCGATGGTACTAGGCAAGACAACTTTTCATATTAATTCAATATTTCATAAAAAGATGAATCAAAGATTTTTCATACATAAATTTTCGTAAAAATCCGGTGTTGAACTCAAAATACAAATATAGTGCCGAAAGATAGCCCCAAACACCGAGGTATCACCAAGTAATGAGCGTCTAGATAACCAGTCTAATAACAATAGTGTCTAATCAATAGTGTCTAAGTATCGATACAGAAGGGAAGAAAAACATTGAAGGAGAGACAAGATCTGCAGACGCACAGGGTGTAGCATGAGTACAACTAACTCGGCAAGTAATATAAATAAATAAGGAATTGAGAAGCAGTGACGAGCTAAGTGAAATATAGTTCAGTTCATAAACTTCAACAATGTAAGTACACGTGAGTAAATTCCAGCAAATGTACAACCAGTCAGCTGCATATCTACTAAGTTCAGGTTTAAAACTTCCAGAAAGATCAACAGAAGACTGAATCAGCTAAGAATATCAACAAAAATCAAGACAAGTACAACTTCTTAGGATCAAAGTCCCTCAATCCCCCAATAGCTCAAAACTCGCTTCTCAGCCCTCAAACACACAAACTCAACAGGTACCTATGCTCACTGGGTGTGTAGAGACTCTGGAGGAGCTCCTTCAGCCCAAACTCTATATCGTTGCAGCGTACAACCCGATCCATAATATATATAGTAGCCCTAAGGCTCATTGCGGCACGGAACTCGATCCATAATACATAAATATATAGCCCGAAAGCTTGTTGCAGCATGAAACCCCATCCATATACTTTAATAGCTCATAGCTCGGCACTCAGGCCCTATCTCAGTCCTTACCCTCTCCAGCCTCTCGGGCTCATAGAAAATCATAATATCCATCCAGATAGTGATAACAACAAGTATTAACAAGAAGTGAGAGGGAACGAAGATATGATACACAAGTAAGACCGTGACTAAGTACAAGACAACAATTAGCAGTCAATTCAACAAGTATACGACCGCTATGGGTCCCAATAATGATATAATATAGCCTAAGCATGGTTTCTAACATAAAAGGCAGTAATTTTGTTAAAAGACAATGAAGACATGTAAGCAACGATAGGCTATTCGACTCTACAGTCTCACAGGACGGACCAAGTCACAATCCCTCAAGGTGCATGCTCACACGCCCGTCACCTAGCATGTGTGTCACCTCTAATATTCACATCATACGATTTTTCGGGGTTTCATACCCTCAAGACTAGATTTAATACGGTTACTTACCTCAACCGCGCAGAAATCCTACTTCAAAATGACCTTGCCTCTGGAATCGATCTCCAAATGCACCGAATCAAGTAACAAGCAGTACGAGATAATCAATTTAGGCTAAAGGGATCAATTCTACAAGAAAACTACTGAATTATAGCCTAAAATACCATACCAAATTTAACAAAATCTGACATTATTTTCCCCTCCAAAACCCCAAAATTCACTCTCCAATTCTAAAGCCCTAATCTTCCAAATCTCACCTCAAAAACTCACCAACTAGGGGAAGAATCAGTGAATAAACACCATTACTGAAGATAAATAGGCACCAGAAAATTTCCTTAACAAACACTTCAAAATCCTCCAAAACCCGAGTTCCAAATTGCGAAAATGGTGAAAAATCTCGAAGTATTCTATTTATAGGTTCTGCCCAGCAAAACCACACCTGCGGACCTCCTATCGCATCTACGACGTCGCACCTGCTAAAAATCCATCGCAGGTGCAGATCCCACTTAAGCTCCAAGATTCCACATATGCGGTCACATATTCGTACCTACGGGCCCTGCTTACTTCTGCTATCCTTCCCACTCAGGCCCTTTTCGCATCTGCGCCTCCCCTTCCGCATCTGAGGTTTCGCAGATGCGCTTCTAACCTCACACAGGCTCTTCCAGTCCAACCCATCCTTGCTCACATCTGCGACCTCCTATGTTCTTTTGCGGGGCCGTATCTACGAGCTCCCTACCATAGGTGCGAAACACCAGAACACCAGAAGAAACCAGTAATGCCTAAATCCAAATTTCCTTTCAATGGGCAACCGAAACTCCCCGAGGCCCCCAGGACCGCAACCAAACTTTCCAACAAGTCATATAAACCATGCGAACGTATTCGAACCTTCGAATAACTCAAAACAACACCAATTACACCCGAATTCAAGCCTAAAGAACTCCTAATCATCTGAAGTCCAAAACCGACGCCGAAACCTACCAAACCGCGGTCGATTGACCTCAGATTTTACACAAAAGTCATAAATTACACCAATAACCTACTCCAATTTCCGGAAATCAAATCCGATCCCGATATAAAATTTCCACTGCCGGCCAAAATCGCCAAAATTCCAACTTTCGCCAATTCAAGCCTAATTATACTACGGACCTCCAAATCACATTCCGGACGAACTCCTAAGTTTGAAATCAGCTAACAGAGCAAAAGGAACCATCAAATTCAATTTAGAGGCCGTCTATACACAAGTCAACATCCGGTCGACTTTTCCAACTTAATCTTCCAATTAAGAGACTAATTGTTTCAATTCACTTCGAAACCACTCCGGACCCGAACGGACTACCTCAGTAAGTCATAATACAGTTGTAAAACACAAAAGAAGTAGAAAATTGTGAAACATGGCTATAACTCTTAAAACGACCAGCCGGGTCGTTACAGTATGAAGGAAAACATTTTTCGAAAAATATTTTCCAACTTTCCCTTGTTTGGTTGGCTTAAATGTTTTGGAAAACATTTTCCTAATCAACTCATTTTCCTCCAATTGGAGGAAAATATTTTTCCTATCAAGAGAAGAGAAAATATTTTTCAAAACTCTTTTTAAACATTCCCCACCCTATTCCCATCCCCACTAACTCACCCCCACTACCCATCCCACCCCACCCCAACCCCATCC
>ML417586.1:0-50970 GCA_005239525.1 Nicotiana knightiana
TTGTCGAAATGAAGCAATTGCAATTGCAAGTGGTAAGTCTCAGTTAGTGGTCAATCAGCTTCTAGGTAGTTATGAGGTCAAGAATCCTGAACGACGCCCATATCATGATTATGCTAATAAGTTAATAGGGTGGCTCGATAATGTGACTATTCAGCATGTGCCAAGGAAAGAAAATAAGAAGGCTGATCCTTTAGCTGCCCTAGCTTCATCATTAACCCTGCCTGATCAAGTGCAAGTTACTGTCTACCAAAAATTGGTAGTACCGCCGCCAAATGAGCTGAAGGTGAAGAAAATGAACTCAAGCATCTTGTCACTGTTTCTGAATCTGAGAAAGAAGAATGGAGATAACCCATTATCGACTACTTATGCTATGGGATACTTCCAGAAAATCCAAGGAGAAGGACTAAAATCTGTCATCGTGCACCTCGCTTCCTTTACTACAAAGCTACTCTATACAGAAAGTCGTTCGAGGGAGTACTCATGCAATGCTTAGGCAAAGAAGAATCACTACAATCTGTGCAAGAGGCACATTCTGGGGTATGTGGGTCGCACCAGTCTGGACCAAATCTCTACTTCCATATAAACAGGATGGAATATTATTGGCCAACGATGGTAAAAGATTGCTTGGACTATGCTCGAAGATGCAAGGCGTATCAATTCCATGCGAATTTTATTCATCAACCTCCTGAAGTGTTGCACCCGACTGTTGCATCCTGGTCGTTTGACGCTTGGGGATTGGATGTTGTTGGAACACTTCCAAAGTCCTCTGGTGGGCACCTATACATCTTGGCTGCAACTGACTACTTCTCAAAATGGGCTGAAGCTATTGCTCTTAAGGAGGTAAAGAAGGAAAATGTTGCAAGTTTCATCCGAGTAAACATAATCTATCTCTTTGGCATTCCTCGTTACATAATAAAAGATAACGGAAAACCATTCGATAATAGGTTGATGAACAAGATTTGTGATCTCTTTGGCTTCAAGCGACGTAACTCTTCGATGTACAACACTGCCGCCAATGGTCTAGCTGAGGCATTCAACAAAACTCTATGCAACTTGCTAAAGAAAGTCGTCTCCAAATCCAAAAGATATTGGAATGACCGTATGGAAGAGGATGTGTGGGCATATAGGACGACTCACCGCATGGCAACACAAGCGACTCCTTATTCACTCGTTTATGGATTCGAATCCGTCTTGCCACTTGAGTGTCAAATACCTTCATTACGAATGGCTATTCAAAAAGATATGATGAAGAAAATGCTCGACATCAATTAGCAGAGTTGGAGGCTCTTGATGAGAAGAGGTTGGAAGCTCAATAGAGTCTTGAATGTTTTCAAGCTCGATTTTCTCGTGCCTTCAATAAAAGAGTTTGCGCCTTCAATGAAGTTCAACCTTTATAGAAGATGTACTTTGATGGTGATAAATATCGTGGGAGAGCTGGTGCTGGTGCTGGTGTAGCATTTGTCACTTCTCAAGGTGAAGTTCTGCCCTACTCTTTTACGTTGATGCAACTCTACTCTAGCAACGTTGTTGAGTATCAATAACTAATACTTGAGCTTGTAATGGTTGTCGAAATAAAGAAGTTGCAATTGCAAGTCTTTGGTGAGTCTCAGTTAGTGGTCAATCAACTTCTAGGTAGTTATGAGGTCAAGAATCCTGAACGACGCCCATATCATGATTACGCTAATAAGTTAATAGGGTGGCTTGATGATGTGACTATTCAGCATATGCCAAGGAAATAAAATAAGAAGGATGATGCTTTATCTGCCCTAGCTTCATCATTAACCCTGCCTGCTCAAGCGCAAGTTACTGTCTGCCAAAAATGGGTAGCACCGCCGCCAAATGAGGCTGAAGGTGAAGAAAATGAACCCAAGAATCTTGTCGCTGTTTCTGAAGTTGAGAAAGAAGAATGGCGACAACTCATTATCGACTACTTATGCTATGGGATACTTCCAGAAAATCTGAGGAGAAGGACTAAAATCTGTCATCGTGCACCTCGGTTCCTTTACTACAAAGATACTCTATACAGAAGGTCGTTCGAGGGAGTACTCATGTAATGCTTAGGCGAAGAAGAAGCACTCCAAACTGTGCAAGAGGCATATTCTAGGGTTTGTGGGTCGCACCAGTCTGGACCAAAGCTCCACTTCCATATAAAAAGGATAGGATATTATTGTCCAACGATGGTAAAAGATTGCTTGGACTATGCTCGAAGATTCAAGGCTTATCAATTCCATGCGAATTTTGTTCATCAACCTCCTGAAGTGTTGCACCCGACTGTTGCATCTTGGTCGTTTGATGCTTGGGGATTGGATTTTGTTTGACCACTTCCGAAGTCCTCTGGTAGGCGCCTATACATCTTGGCTGCAACTGACTACTTCTCAAAATGGGCTGAAGCTGTTACTCTTAAGGAGGTAAGGAAGGAAAATGTTGCAATTTTCGTCCGAGTAAACATAATCTATCGCTTTGGCATTCCTCGTTACATAATAAAAGATAAAGGAAAACCATTCGATAATAGGTTGATGAACAAGATTTGTGATCTCTTTGCCTTCAAGCGACGTAACTCTTCGATGTACAACATTGCCACCAATGGTCTAGCTGAGGCATTCAACAAAACTCTATGCAACTTGCTAAAGAAAGTCGTCTCCAAATTCAAACGAGATTGGAATGACCGTATGGAAGAAGATGTATGGGCATATAGGACGACTCACCGCACGACAACACAAGCGACTCCTTATTCACTCGTTTATGGAGTCGAAGCCGTCTTGCCACTTGAGTGTCAAATAACTTCATTACGACTGGCTATTCAAAAAGAGATGATGAAGAAAATGCTCGACTTCGATTAGCAGAGTTGGAGGCTCTTGATGAGAAGAGGTTGGAAGCTCAATAGAGTCTTGAATGTTATCAAGCTTGATAGTTTCGCGCCTTCAATAAAAGAGTTTGCTCGAGATCCTTTCAAGTAGGATATCAAGTCCTTGCCATACAAAGACCCATTATTACTTCCCATAAACCTGTAGGGAAGTTCACTTCAAAATAGGATGGGCCATATGTCGTACAAGAAGCTTAGTCAAGTGAGTCTTACAAGCTGGTTGATGCAGATGACATGAGAATCGGCCCGATCAATGGCAAGTTTCTGAAGAAGTATTATCCTTGAAGTTGAAACGTTCCTTGACGCATGAGCCTAAACTGCATGTTCCTATACTCCTAGCCCGCAAGAGTATAAATTATGTATGACCACAAACAAAAAAAAAGAAAGAAATAGTCTGCTAGGTTGAAAACCTCGAAAGAGGCAGCCTAGGCAAAAGTTAGGACATAAAAACAAAAATTTTAAAAAAACAATCCACCTATTCGAAACTACAGTATGACTTGATCCTCTTCACCGAGGTACGTAGTCACCTTAGAGTTTCATTCTGAGTTCAGCCACATAAGTTCAAAATATGCATAATCCCCCAATTGTTGTCCGAATGAAGTATGATGGAATGCAACCCATTCAATCAGCACTTGAAAATCAAGTTGAGATACCATTCTTCTGTTAAACTTTGGATCCCATTTGATTTAAAGGGGGGGNAGTCCGGGGATTTTCTATGCCTTCATGTTAGCCAAACCTGCAAGTTTTTTTTGGTGTGCCTTCACGACATTTCAAATTTAGTGAAACTTGAACCCAAGATGTTTGGTAATAATGAATCTCTTGAATTTCAATTTCTAACAATTAAAAAGTCTTACAATCTCAAGGCTTCAACACCAAGATACAATTTTTTGGCGAAGTTGCACATATCTGAAATCATCGGTGTGTCAGAATTTAGTATTGAGTTAGAAATATTATCAGAAACTATCCTTAAGGCCTTAAATTTTTCATTTTTTATATGTTATATATTTAGAAGTTATGTTTCTAATAGATCAAACGATTCATGATTTCGACGTCCCTACTTCAAGATACAAAACTTTTGGCGAAGTCGTGCAAATCTGAAATTGTCAGTGTGTCAGAATTTAGTATTGACTTGGAAATATTATCTGAAACTATCCTTAAAGAATTAAATTTTGAATTTTGGATATTTTATATATTTGGAAGTTAAGTTTCTATTAGATCAAACGTTCTGTGGTTTCGACGTTTCTACATCAAGATACAAAAGTTTTGGTGAAGTCGTGCAAATTTGAAATCGTCGCCGCATTAGAATAGATATTGTTATCGAACTATTATCTGAAACTATCCTTAAGGCATTAAATCTTGAATTTGTATATGTTATATATTTTCAAGTTAAGTTTTCAAAAAATCAAATGGTTCGTGATTTTGACCTTTTTACACCAAGATATGATATTTTTGGTGAGACTGCAAATATGAAATTTTTAACGTGGTGGAATCTAAAGTTGGTTTCAAAAATATTATCTGGGGAAATTCTGAAGGTGTTTGATTCTAAGGTTTGGATATATTTTAGATATTGAAGTCTAATTTTTGAGAAATCAAACGGTTTATTATTTGGACTATCCCACGACAATATACGAATCTTTTGTTACAAGCGCGTAAGGCTGAAAATTATGCGACTAAGATAAATGTCGGACACTGTAAAGCAAAAGAGAAGCTGAAATATTTAAGCCCTCGAAGTCTCCAAGTTGAAATCTTCAAGTCCATATGTGTTCAAGTTGAAGTCTTCACGTTCGCCACTCTTCAAGTTGAAATATTTAAGCCGTCCAAGTCTCCAAGTTGAAGTCTTCAAGTCCGTCGGTCTTCAAGTTGAAGTCTCCAAGTTGAAATCTTCAAGTCCGTCGGTCTTCAAGTTTCAGTCTTTAAATTCACCGGTCTTAAAGTTGAAATATTTAAGACCTCCAAGTCTTCAATTTGAAGTCTTCAAGTTCGTCAATCTTCAAGTTTCATTCTTTAAATTCGTGATCTTAAAGTTGAATTGTTTAAGCCCTCCAAATCTTTGAGTTGAAGTTTGAAAAGCCGCCAAATCTTAAAAGTTTTCCAAGTGATCAAGTTGATGTCGTCAAGTCGATGTCGTCTTTGAGTTAAAGCTTTATAATTTTCCAATCTTAAGGTGGACATATAAGTCCCTTTGCACCTTAAGTTGGCCTCTTCGTGGGTTTGTCCTTAAAATGAACTATAACTTTTCGATCTTAAGGTGGACATATGAGTCACTTTGCACCTTAAGTTGGCCTCTCCGATAGTCGGGTCATTTTGAGAGTAATATCTCCGGTACTCGAGCCACATTGAGAGTAATCTCTCCGGTAGTCGGGTCATTTTGAGAGTAATCTCTCCGATAGTCGGGCCACATGGAGAGTAATCTCTCCGATAGTCAGGTCATTTTGAGAGTAATCTCTCCGGTAGTCGAGCCACATTGAGAGTAAACTCTCCGTTAGTCGAGTCATTTGAGATTAATCTCTCCGATAGTCGGGCCACATTGAGAGTAATCTCTCCGATAGTCGAGCCGCATTGAGAGTAATCTCTCTGGTAGTCGTGCCACATTGAGAGTAATCTCTCTGGTAGTCGTGCCACATTGAGAGTAATCTCTCCGATAGTCGGGCCATGAGAGTAATCTCTACGATATTCGGACAGGGATGAGTACCCATCCCCTCACACCCTAAGATTGTCTTCCCCATTCATGGATTATCCTTCTCGTTTTGCCTACCAAAAAAACAACAACAAAGGATGAAAAAGACGATGAAAAATACACAGAAGAAAAAATTATCTTGGGATTGCCTCCTACTCGTGAAAACACGTAGCCAAGGCAGCTTGTAGATGCTACAATCGATGCTTAATAAACACATGGGCATGAGGTTTATATAGATCTCCTATGCAGCTGGTTGGGAGGTGGGATCGCCTGAAATCAATTACCAAAAGGGATTTGGAATTGCTTAGGCGGCCGAAATAATTAGTGTTGGAGATGGAGTCAAAGAGTAGTCTTCAATATTTAATATTCATTGTTTCAATCCTAAAGAGATTGGATACATGTACTTGCCGAAATAATTAGTGTTGGAGATGGAGTCAAAGTGTAATCTTCAATATTTAATATTCATGTTTCAATCTTAAAGAGATTTGGATACATGTAACGGCCGAAATAACTAGTGTTGGAGATGGAGTCAAAGTGTAGTCTTCAATATTTAATATTCATTGTTTCAATCCTAAAGAGATTTGGATACGTGTGCTGCACTTATACTACACATAAGACAATAATAATTTTCAATTAAAAGAGAGATTTATTTTACCAAAAGGCAAAATGGAACGTTGGAGAGCAACTACACTATTCAACGTGATTGAAATTTGGAATTTTGGTGTTTCGTTTTATGTGAAAAGAAAGAGAAAAAGATGTTGCTCCATAATACTTCAAGCCTAGTCTTAAAGCTTATACATTGACAAGTCTTGAAGTAAGAGATATTTGTAGATATATAAAATTTGCGAAATTAAATTCATAAATTAATTTGGATTATATTTTAAATTCAAGATATATTGGTCCAAATAAATATTATGGGCTAATATATAAATGAATTTAATATATAGGTCTAATATATATGGATTAAATAAATGAGTCTTAATCCATTAGGCTAGCCCATTTAATTGGGCTAAAGTGATGAGCTCACTTCATTAAGCCCAAGATGTCATCTTCCTATAGGCCAAGTTTGGTTCCACGTGTCAAATGATGTGGCACACCAAGTCAAACAAAAGAGCCAATGTGATCATGCCACGTGTTAGAATGACAAGACATGCCAATTCAAAGTAAAAAGCCAATGAAATCGCGCCACATGTGCAAGTGACATGTTCTGGCCAATCAAATGTGGCCATGTCACACTTCAATTTGATTGGTCGGAAAGAGTTTATTCTTATCATAACTCTTACCTCCCACAACTATAAATAAGGGTCTTCATAACTCAGAAAAGACACCAGAAATTATAACAAGAAGCAAGAGAGAGCTCGTGGATCAAACGCCATAAATTTCTCTACAAGTTTCAGGCTTCAAGCAACCAAGTTCAAGTTCAAGTTCAAGAACGAAGAACAAATCAAGTTCAAGCTCAAGAACGAAGAACAATTCAAGTATTCAAGATCAATAACAAAGTCAAATCAAATACAAGGCGTTCAAGATCAATGCTACTTAATCGTGATAAAATTCGTGGCAACAATCAAAGTGTTCGCGACAGATAAATCAAATTAAAATTCAAGATCAAGCTCAAAGTCCCTTGAATTTATATTGAAAATAAGAATCAGAGGATTCATAGAGATTGTAACACTCAAATAATCGAAATTAAATACTACGATTGTTGCGATATTTTTCGGTCTTGATTTTATTTTCTCGATGCAAATTTATTGTCTACAGACCCGACCGGTCATTTTGAGAATTTTCACTTCGCTCGATAGTTTAAGGGAATGCATAGCTCCGTATGATGTATTATGACTTGTGTGAATCGTCAATTTTGATTTTCAGGTTATTCGGAAGTGATTTGGAAGATGAATGTCATGTTTGAAGCTTTAAGTTAGAAGAGTTGACCGAGTTTGATTTTTGTGTATTTGACCCCAAAATGGAGTTTTTATGGTTTCTTTAAGTCCGGATGGTGATTTTGGACTAGGGCGTATGCTCGAATTTGCATTTGGATATTTCTAGAAGGTTTCGGGGCGAATTGGCGAAAGTTGGAAATTTGAAGGTTTGGTAAGTTCATAAGTTTAACCGGGAGTTGACTTTGATGATATCGGATTCCAATTATGATCACGGGAATTGGAATATCTTCGTAATGTCATTTGGGACTTGTGTGCAAAATTTGAGTTCATTCCGGGTTGATTTCATATGTTTCGTTGCGAGTTTTGGAAGTTAAAAGTTCAAACTTCATTAAAGTTCGAATTGAGGCGTGATTGTTGTTTCTATATTGTTATGTGTGATTTGAGGCTTCGAGTAGGTCCATGTTATGTCAGGGGACTTGTTGGCATATTCGGACGGGGTCCCGAGTGTCTCGGAAGAGTTTCAGACGAGTTTCAGGTCGTTTGAATCAATTTTGGTTAAGGCTACTGGTGGGATCGCACATGCGACTGGTTTTGCGCATGTGCGATGGGAATAGAAGCGGATGTATTGTCGCACCTTCGACGAAGGTTGAGTTGGGCTGCCTCCGCAAAAGCAGAAATTGTGCAAAAGCGAGATCTGTGAGCGCATGAGTAGGTGTTGGCGCATATGCGCATTCTAGTGTCGCACCTACGATATCACTGAGCGGATGTTTTTCTGTAGGTGTGAGGTCCATTTCTCCAGTGCTTCTCCATAGAAGCGGAACTATGTGACAAAAGCGATGTCGCAGAAACGGCTAAGTGTGTCGCAGATGCGACGATGCCTGGGCAGAAGCTATATATCGGGGGCTTGACTATTTTAGCTCGGATTGAAGCGATTTTTGAGGTGATTTTCACCATATGGATTAGGGTAAGTGTTCTCCACACGGTTTTGATTTTATTTCATAAATCTATCTTCGTTTTGGCATTTGATTGAGGATTTCAAGAGAGAAATTGGAGGTTTTTGTCTAAAGTTTCATAGAGTGAATTTTCAAGTTTTGAACATCGATTTAGAGTCACATTTTAATGAAACTTGTATGGTTGAACTCGTAGTTGAATGGGTTGTCACATTTTTGTGAGTTTTCTTGGATTCCAAGGCGCAGGCCCAAGTTTAACTTTTTGGTTCTCTTTGGGGTTTTGAGTAAGATTCAAACTTTATAATATGGAATTGTTTTCTTAGGATTTATTTGACGTATTTGAGTTGCTTTCGGCTAGTTTCGAGCCGTTCGAACGTCGGTACGCATGGGATGGAATTTTTGGAGGATCGCTTGGCTTGCTCGGTATTGGATTTGGATTGTTCGAGGTAAGTAACACTTCTAAAACTGGTGCTGTGGGTATGAACCCCTGAATATGCGTGATATGTGTTTTGTGTTGAGGTGACGCACATGCTAGGTGACGGGCGTGTGGGCGTGCACCGTGTGAATTGTGACTCAATTATATCTATGGTACTGTGTAGTTATCTAATCTTATCTGTAACCATGAAATCTCTACGTGCTAGAGTAATTGAGCTGTGATCCATGTTAGAAATCATGCTTAAGCCATATGTTGACAGTGTTACCCACAGAGGTTGTGTTACATATTTGAATTAATTGCTTAATTTGAAATTTATACTCACCCACAACTATTATTTGCATATCATATCTCAGTCTCTGTTGTCCTTTATTTATACATCATATCATCACTGTTAAGTTGATTATCATGATTCTTGTGAGCCCGGGAGACTAAAGAGATTGATGACTAAGTGATGCTGAAGGTCTGATTGGAAGGATATTTATGGGATCAGGATGCACGCCGCAGCATATTTATTTGATTCATGTCATGATTGGCTTATTATAGCGCTTGAGCTGGAATAGCCCCTCTAGAGTCTGCACATCCACAGTGAGTGCAGGTACTTACTGAGTGCGAGTGCGAGTGCCGAGTGCCGAGTGATTGGGAGGACCGAATGACTGTGAGCACTGAGTGACTGTGAGTACTGAGTGTTTGTGAGGACTGAGTGACTGGGAGGACTGAGTGAATTGATAATCTGAGAGTATGCATATGGTTTATTCACTATGTTGTACTGCATTCAACATAAACACTTGACATACAAGCATAAAAATTACATTTTCCTCATGCTGTACGGTATCACGTCATTCATGACTTCTCATACACATTGACATGTAGGTATAGAGATGTACTTTCTTCATGCCATTTGATAATGAAACATTTACCCGTTGAAAAGTTTTGGGAAGAAAATCACGGTTTTACAAACTTACTCATATTTTGGTGCTTTCGCTAAAAGATTTGGGTTTTACTGTTTTATTTGGAAAATATGCTATTTTCCCGTAACTATGAACGAGTTAAGCATCATACCTCTTGATTATTTTTCTTGAACTATTTTTTTTATGATTGTTACTGGTTATTGGAGTTGGACTCTGACCCTTGTCCCAGCTCGTCACTATTTTAAACCTAGGTTAAGTTTGTTACTTATTGAGTACATGGGGTCGGTTGAACTCATACTACACTTCTACACCCTCTGTGTAGATGTTGGATGTTGATGTTGCTGCTAACGGCGGGAGCTGTATCTGAAGAAGTACCTGCGTTCCACTTATGACTATCACTTGTCCTTGGTAGCATTAGATTTGAATTATGTTCATTTACATTTCAAACAAATGTTGTAATTATTTCAATTCAGTCTTGTAAAAATCTAAATCTTAAAAGCTCATGATTTGTACTACATAAAGCAGTTGTATTATCATTTCTTCTCTTAATCAATCTCATTAAATTGGATAGTTGTTAATTGTCTTACTTAATGGGTTGGGTTATGTTCCATCACGACTAGTTAGATTTGGGTTGTGATAAGTTGGTATCAGAGCTCTAGGTTCATAGGTTCTACGATTCATGAGCAAGTGTCTAGTAGAGTTTTGCGGATAGGTATGATGACGTCTATACTTATCTTCGAGAGGCTACAGGGCATTTAGGATAAAATTTCCATCTTTCTTTCCTTATCGTGCGATATTGATTCATCTTGAAGGGTAACTCTTTGAATCCCTTCCACGCATTGTGTGCGCATGTGAGCGATCGATATTAGCTGTGCATCAACGACTTGTGATTCCATGGATGAGGTGTGAGATGTGTTTTCAGTGTGCTGATAATAGGCCATTCTGGAGGACTTGAGGCCGGGTTTTGACTGTAGCTTGAGCACAGGAATTTAAGTTATGTGAGCACGTGCTTTTGGACTTATAAGTCCGGTAGTGTCCCTATAAGTGGAATGTGTGGCTCGATGAGTGGTTGGATGAACATAGGATGAGTATGATGTGACTGCGGGATGTGTTCAGATGGTTTGAATGTGAGGGGAACATTTTGCTTAGGATGTAAAAAGGTCTATTGGGTGCTTGAATTCTGTCTTGATCTGACGTATAGTCTCGAGTTATGAGTGTGTTGAAAGATTTTTCATGTTGTTTAATTGTGGAACGAAGTAGATTTTCATGTCTTGTTAAGATTTCAGACTCAGGAAGATTAAGTGATGGCGTAGTAGTTGTGGCTGTGAAAGGTTATAGAGAGATGTCAGTTGAAGCTAAGCAGGCAGGCTATCACCTGCGGGGTAATGTACAAATGTGTGATTCTATGATGTTGTCTGGAGGCTTTCTTCTCTACCAGTGGGTTATATTTGTGAAATTTGAGCTTGGATCGGTTGTAATAGTTGACCTGGTTATCACGTGGATGTATACGAGCTTAGTAAATGATTTAAAGGACTATATGGTTTGTGTTATGTGAGCTTATGAAGGATTTAGTTGAATCTCCCCGCAGTATTATAGTAGTAATAGACTATGGATATTGCGAGTTATCGAGTGTTTTGATCTATGGATTTGAGCCAAGTGGGGGAGTCTGCTGTCACTGATTTGATTGTATGGTTATATGTTGTGCTGGTTTCAGTTTGAGGCATATTTGTGAATCAGATGTGACTTGCAGAGGTTGGGATCGAGGATGACTCGAGTAAAGAAATTTCTTGATATGGGTTATGTTACACTTTATGGGTATATGGAAATCATGGGATGATTGAGTTGTTATTCGTGAAGGATGTAGTGCGTGTGGAGTAGTAAATTGCTCGATTGCTTAAATGTGTGGATTACTTCTTTAGGTGTTGTCGTGCTAATGGGGAACATGTCGTTCGACCTATTTGGTCGGTGCAATTGAGATTTGAGCAGAATGGATGACTCTCGAGAAGGTTCTAATGGACTCAAGATTTATATGTAGCAATTGAGAATTTTGCGGATTTGTATATGGCTAGAATCTGAGATTTAAGTTGGATGGTGTCGAGACTTGTGGCATTCCTATATATGGATTCTACATTTCAGCATTAGGAAGGTGAAGGAAACAACTTTAGATTCACAAAAGGTCTCTTCAAAGTGGGTGTCTCGGTTGTGGCACTTTTGGGGTGCTTAATAGGGAATATAACAACTTATGGACCTTAGGGCATTGTGGTTCTATGCTAGGATCTTCTGTGGTGAGCTTTGGGTAAAGAGCATGGTGTTCTAGCAAGGGGAAGTGTCATCTTAAGGGTAATTCGGAAGGAACTCGGAGAAATAAGACAAGTTGGTAGTAGCTTGGATCAGCACGATAATGAATATGATCGGTTATTTGGGTACTTATAATGTGGTGAGCCTCTACAGGTGTTTTGTGGCAATACTCTTGGGTTTGGCGAACTGCATGGCTTGGTTGAGTTAGAGAGATTCAGTTCTGATGGTTTGCTTATGTGCAAATGGGTTTCAGAGAGTTCTTGATGGTAACTACCATGATTTGAGATGGATATTTCCTACCGGCGTGGGTACCATGTTGCGTATTGTGATTTTCTCCTGGATGGGATCAAATGGAAGGTTTCTGGATGATCGGGTATGTGTTCTGCTGGTGAGTCACAGTTGATTATGAGATTCTCATGCTTTTCATATGATGGCATGGTGAATGAGGTGTGTTGTGTGGGATTGAGATTTTCATGTGCACAGTTACGTTTCAATTTTGAACGGAAGGTGATGAATTCTTAGGCAACATCGACGTTCCAGATGTCTAGATTAATGCTATTACTACTTGGTATTTCCTGAGAAGGGTGCGTATTTCAAAGGCGCACTGTGTTCTGACTTACAGATGTTCCATTGGTATTGCGGTACTCGCCTGATTGATCGACTGTTGATATTCAGATCTTGCTATGTGGCGTTAAGAATTATAGCAGTATTTCTCGTGGGGATGATTATGTATGAGGGATATGTTATTCATTTGAGTAATGCAGTAGGGATCGACTATGGTAATCCACGTGTTCTACAGAGTGGGAGACTGGGAGTTCTCAGAAGCAGACTATTTCGGGGCTACGAACTGTGAAAGTGTGGCCAAAGTTAGCTAGATGGTGGTACGTGTTATGGTTAGATCCTTGTGGACTTTTGGGAGGGTTATTTATCTACTTGTGAATGATCGGGGATGATTTGGGGGCCATTAGTAGTCTAACGAGGATGTGTATCCTACACCGAGTCAGATTTATTGGCTCGGAATTGTTAGTGCTGAGGGGTGTGTCGTTCGGTTAGAGTTGAGCTTATTCGTGTTCTGATATGATCTATGTGTTACTCTTCTATGCTACAAAAGGTTGTGATTTGTTGGCTATATTCACACATGGTGTGGTTTTGTTTGGGCCTTATAGTGGACTTCATGTGATTTGGTGATTGGGGTGAATGGTCGATTGTGCTTTGGTTATGGTCCTTTGGGGTCTGTGGTATTGTGTTATTTTCTTCTCCATGGTTATGGTCATGCACCTTGGGTACTTGATGTTGAATTGTATGTGGTTGTTGATTTTGAGCATGGTGGCTTGAGGTATTTCATATAGACCAGCGTTTGGATGGGGTCACGCATTGCAACTGGGTTATGTCAGGTTATGATCATTTGTGTTAGATTCGTTTGTTGTGGTCCTACGGTGTGTGATGGATTCTTAGCCTTGCGTTGTGGTGGTACTTGCCGAGTTCGCGGGACGGTCCTCTTATTTAAGTCATTTTTCCATATTTGAGTACATTTGAGTTCTTGCTTATTGGTGCACGGATTGAACATGTTGTGATTCTAGGTAGTATTGGTGTGGCATGTCAATAGGATAGTTGGGCTTGAAAAATTAAGGTCATTGGACCTAGAATGGGTGCTATAGGATTTGTTTGCGGTATATTTGGAAGGATAGTGTCGTTGATCGACATAGAAATTGGCTATAGTTCTTTTCAAAGGAGAGGGAGCTCCATGACTTGTTGATATGATAAGTGGTTATGAGTTTCTGCGTGTTTCTTTCATCATCGGCAGTGTACGAAGGTTTCAAAATGAGGTCTTGCTTGATATGAGGTTTATTACCGGTATCAGGTTTGTTTCGAGCAATTATTATGGTCGAAAATTATTGCTATGAGTATTTGAGATATGTGGTTTTCCATATGATTGCGTCTTGGGCTACGGTTGTGGCTTGATACAGCTTTTTCAGACTTACACAGTGTGTGGATGCGAGATTCAGGTCTTATAGTGAATTTCGGATGTTGGAAATTAGGTTCCAAGGTTTATAGGCTAAGGTTGGATTAAGGATATCCAATTTGGTTGTATCGTCAAGGATTATATGAAATTAGCGTGACGTAGGATCACCCTCGGGTATGTGCATGGTAAGGTTACACAGTGATTGACGGCTTTGGAACAATTCTTGGCACGTTCGAGGATGAACATATGTTTAAGTGGGGAAGAATGTAACGACCCGACCGGTCGTTTTGAGCGTTTGTACTCTGCTCAGTAGTTTGAGGGCATGATTAGCTCCATATGATATATCATGACTTGTATGAATCGTCGATTTTAGTTTTCAGGTTATTCGGAAGTTATTTGGAAGAATGAATGTCATGTTTGAAGCTTTAAGTCGGAAGAGTTGACCAAGTTTGACTTTTGTGTATTTGACCCCGGAATGGAGTTTTGATGGTTCCATTAGGTCGGGATGGTGATTTCGGTCTCGGGCTATGGCCTGGATTTACATTTGGATATTTCTAGAAGGTTTCGGTGCGAATTGGCGAAAGTTAGAACTTTGAAGGTTTGGAAAGTTCATAAGTTTGACAAGGAGTTGACTTTGATGATATCGCATTCGGATTGTGGTTCCAGGAATTGGAATAGCTTCGTTATGTCATTTGGTACTTGTGTTCAAAAGTTGAGTTCATTCCGGGTTGATTTGATATGTTTCAACGCGACTTTTGGAAGTTGAAAGTTCATTTAAGTTCAAATTGAGGTGCGATTGTCGTTTCAATGTTGTTATGTGTGATTTAAGGCCTCGAGTAGGCCTGTGTTATGTTAGAGGACTTGTTGTCATATTCGGACAGGGTCCCGAGTGGCTCGGAAGAGTTTCAAACAAGGTTCGAATTGTTTGGATCAATTTTGGTTAAGGCTGGAGGTGGTAGGATCTGGTGTGATGGCACATGCAAATGGTTTTACGCAGGTGCGATGGTCGCAAAAGTGAAAGTATTGTCGCACCTGCGACAAAAGTTGAGATGGGTTGCCTTGGCAAAAACGGAATTTGTAGCGCACCTGCGTGCGCGCTTAAGCGAGATTTGTGATCGCAGGAGCGCGCATTGGTGCAGATGCGTGTTCTAGTGTCGCACCTACGGTATCGCAGGAGCGGATGTTTTTCCCCTGGTGTGAGGGCCATTTATCTAGTGCTTCTCCGCAGGAGCGGAACTCTGGTCATACAAGCGACGCTGCAGAAGCGGCTAAGTGTGTCCCAGAAGCGGCTAAGTGTGTCGCAGATGTGGCGATGCCTGTGCTGAAGCTATATATCGAGGGCTTGGCTATTTTATTCATATTTGGAGTTATGGAGCTCGGATTGAAGCGATTTTTGAGGTACTTTTTACCATATGGATTGGGGTAAGTGTTCTCTATTCAGTTTTGATTTTATTTCATGGATCTATCTTCATTTTTGGCATTTGATTGAGGATTTAGGAGAGAAATTAGGGGGGAGGGGGTTGTCTAAAGTTTCACAGAGTGAATATTTTAGTTTTGAACATCGATTCGGAGTCGGATTTGAATGAAACTTGTATGGTTGAACTCGTAGTTGAATGTGTTGTCATATTTTTGTGAGTTTCGCCGGGTTCCAAGGTGCGAGCTCGGTTTTGACTTTTTGGCTGACTTTGGGGTTTTGAGTAAAGATTCGACCTTTATCATTTGGAATTATTTCCTTAGGCTTTATTTGATGCATTTGAGTTTCTTTTGGCTAGTTTCGAGCTGTTGTGATGTCGGTGCGCGCGGGATAGTATTTTGTAGGATCGGTTGGCTTGCTCAGTATTGGATTTAACGTGTTCGAGGTAAGTAACACTTTTAAACTTGGTGCTGAGGGTGTGAACCCCTGAATATGCGTGACATGTGTTTTGTGTTCAGGTGATGCACATGCTAGGTGACGGGCGTGTGGGCATGCACCGTGTGAATCATGACTCAGTTATTTCGGTGGTACTGTGTAGTTACCTAATCTTATTTGTAACCATAAAATCTCTACGTGCTAGAGTAATTGAGGTGTGATCCATGTTAGAAATCATGCTTAGGACTTATTCTAGCACTGTTGGGACCCACAGAGGTCGTGTTACGTGTTGAATTAATTGCTTAATTTGAAATTTATACTCAGGCACAACTATTATTTGCATTTCATATCTCAGTCTCTATTGTCCTTTATTTATACATCCTATCATCACTGTTTGGGTTGATTATCATGATTCTTGTGAGCCCGAGAGACTGAAGAGATTGATGACTGAGTGAGGCCGAAGGCCTGATTGTGAGGATATTTATGGGATCGGGTTGTACGCCGCAACATATTAATTTGATCCATACCATGATTGGCTTATTATTGTGATTGGGAAGGAATTTCCCCTCTCAAGTATGCACATCCACAGTGAGTGCAGGTACCTATTGAGTGCGAGTGCGAGTGCGAGTGCGAGTGCGAGTGCGAGTGTGAGTGCCGAGTGATTGGGAGGACTGAGTGACTGTGAGCACTGAGTGATTGTGAGGACTGGGTGACTGGGAGGACTAAGTGCATTGATACCATGAGAGTGCACATATGGTTTATTCACTATGTTGTATTGCATTGATATGCACACTTGACATACAGACATAGAGATGTATTTTTCTCATGTTGTACGGTATCACGTCATTCATGATTTCTCATACACATTGACATTTAGGCATAGAGATGTACTTTCCTCATGCCATTTGATAATGAAACATTTACCTGTTGAAAAGTTTAGGGATGAAAATCACGGATTTACAAACTTACTCATATTTTGGTGCTTTCGGTAAAGATTTGGATTTTATTGTTTTACTTGAAAAACATGCCTATTTTCCCGTAACTATGAACGAGTTGAGCATCATAACTCTGGGTTATATTTCTTGCACTATTTTTATTATGTTTGTTATGAACTATTGTTGGTTATTGGAGTTGGACTATGACCGTGTCCCAACTCGTCACTACTTTCAACCTAAGGTTATATTTGTTACTTATTGAGTACATGTGGTCGGTTGTACTCATGTTACACTTCGGCACCCCGTGTGCAGATGTTGGACGTTGATGTTGCTGCATATGGCGGGAGATGGATCTGAAGATGTACCTGCGTTCCAGTTCTGGCTATCACTTGTCCTTGGTAGCATTAGATTCTAATTCTGTTCATTTACATTTCAAACAGATGTTGTAATTATTTCAGTTAAGTCTTGTAAAAGTCTAAATCTTAGAAGCTCATGATTTGTACTACCAGTCCTTGAGAAATTCTTGTATAAAGCAGTTATATTATCATTTCTTCTCTTGCTCAATCTCATTAAATTGGATAGTTGTTAACTGGCTCACCTAACGGGTTGAGTTAGGTGACATCACGACTAGTTGAATTTTGGATCGTGACATATATGATCGCTATTAGTATAAGTTGTCTTTAGGGTTTAGCTCATCAGTTATGGAAGGATATATATTGAAGGTACTCTTTGTGAGTTTAGGGATTACACAACCTTTTTTATTGGACCCTCTTGAATTCTTCTGTAGTAAGAATTTCCTGCATAAGTTCCAATTACCTTCTCCCTAGGATTATTAATTTGCAATCAAATGCTATTTGCTTTCAATTATTAGCGTTAATTCTTTCTTTCTTCTATATTTATTTCCCCCTTCTTTCTAATTCTTGTCTATCTTTTTAATTTCTTTGTTCTTGCAATTTATTTGTTATCGGAGTTAATCGACCAACAAACAATTGGGCCAAGCCTATAAGACTGAATGGAAAAAGAAATTTCTTGCATGCATACACATAACTTTTTGTGGAAAAATATTTACGAGGTGTCCTATTTAGTTGTCCCTATTTAACTTACACCCAAAAAAGATTAACTTGTATCTAAAGTACATATAACATAAAATAAGTTGTTTCTTCTATGGTTTTCTTCTTCTTCATCCTCCTTAGTTGTTGTGAAAACAGAGATGACAATGAGTTTACATGGTATTTATGAGAAGGTTTTAAGGTAATTTATGGTATCGTACAGTAGTGAGCAGTTGTGACACTCATTTCTTTGCTATGGCATAGGGTTTCTTCTTTTTCTTCTTTATTGCAAAATGAGTTTGTTAGATTTGTTATTATTTTGATTTTATTTTAAAAGGCGTGGACATAAAGTGAAACGTTTTACATAATCCCCAGCGAGGCGTAAGCCCCATAGTTGTTTAATTTTTAATATTTTTATAAGATAATATAAGTACAATCAATATTTTTAAGTAGGTAAAATTACATAAATATTGAAAAAACTATTAATATATATATATTCTCCATCCCCATAAAAAATTAGTCAAAACAATTCATTATATGCTACTTACAAGTAACTTGAGTTGAAAAGAATAAGGTTTTCTACATAGAGAAAAAAATGACTAACCTGCAATTTAAACTTTAAACTTGTATGGAGGAGAATGGAGTTTTCTTTATATTTGTAAAAAAAAAAATTGATTGTTCCTTGCGTATGGGAGATAGTAGCTGACTAGCGGACAAGATAAAGAATTGGAAAAGTTCATAAATTAGGGCTTTTAACAATAAAAAAAGGTCTTGACATTTAAATTTAATATTTCAGTTCTTTTATAAAAACTTTTAGTAAATACAAGCTGACTTTTGAGAATTTGGATATTATATTAAGGACTTATTATACTAATTTTATTTTAATTTGAAAAAGTCTCTAAGACTTACACCTCACTACAAAAACGTGCCTCAACACCCAGAGCGTACGCCTCTTGAGATTTTCGCCCTCCACCATCGCTTCGTGGCATTTTAAATCACTGATTTTGACAAATTAATGATTTTGATTTGTTCTTTATGATATTTGAAGGTATGTTTCAAACTTGAGCTCATTTGGAATAGATTTGAGCCATGAGTCATGTGTTGGCATGTCAAAATTTGATGAACAAACTTCTGTTTCGCAACAATTTATACTTGACACTAAAATGTCTCAAGTGCATGCACAAATTTGGCTGCACTTTAAGAGTAAAATATCTCAAGTGCATTTTAAGTGAAAATTTTGCACTTTAGACTAAAATGTCTTAAGTGCGTGCTAAAACGTCTTTAAGTGTAATTTTTTTTTTCTTTTCTTCTTCCGCTTCAAAAACTTTGCTCAGTGTTGGTTAGTAGATATTCCATGGCTTATTGTATTGTGAATCTCCATAGCTTTTATTTATTTTCGGGCTAAAAAGGAATAAATTAAATGGAGCATTTTCATATATACCCGTTTTTGGGGCTACCATTGAAGTTATACCTGCATTGCACAAAAATTTACAAAGTGTACTCACTCGGATCTGAAGTAGTTTAGTTTCTTCAATGCAACTTCAGAAATAAAATATGAAGTTCTTCTATCTTTCAAATGTAACTTCAGAAATTCAAATCTAAAGTAGTTTAATCTTTCAATGCAACTTTAGAAATCAAATATGAAGTTCTTCAATATTTCAAATATAATTTCAGAAATTCTAATCTTAAGTATTTCAATCTATTGAATGCAACTTCAGATTTCGAATCTTAAGTTCTAAAACATAAACTTGTTTTTCGAATTTCAACAATACAATACACGGTTCAATGCCCAAATCTACTCTAAATGAGCTCAAATTTGAAAGATAACTTTCAAATTTTATAAAGAATAAATCTCAATCATCAAATTGTCAAAATTATAACAAATTTAACAAATCCATTTTGCAGAAGAAGAAGAAACTCTAAGCACAAAGAAAAAGAAAAAAGTGTATGTATTTGAAGTTATCAAAAAAATTGTAGGTAAAAATTCAATGGGTGATGGAGAATTGGTCGCCACATGAAAATTTTATAATTTAAATTGAGGCACCACGAGTGAAACGAATGAAGGTACAAATGAGATATTATGAGTGAAATAAGACAAACTTCAAATAAAATTATCTGAAGTTTGATTTTGTCGAGCTAAAACTTCAAAGCTTTAGACAAAAATAATACGTCAAACTTTAGATATTTTATCTGAAGTTAGGCTTACATCAGACCCGTTTTTATGTCTTAAGTTTATAAATTTCGACACTTTTACAACTTTAGACCCGCTAGTCTAAAGTTAATTCTAAAGTGGATATATTTACTGTAAAACGGTATAATTAAATTTATTACATGATTTATAGATAAGCGAATTTATTTGATCAAAATACTAAATAAATAAGATTAAAAACAAGACTTAGCGTAAAATCAAAGAAAATGACAGGTTTGGCTCCGAGATCGATGCTTCCGAGGGAAGAAATAACAACAATATAAAACAGAAAGTAAAGTTGCATTCTTTAGCTTGAGAATGGAATGTAGCATAAGTTTTGCCTAAGATTTCCTATGTTACGATGGTTGTTGAAACCACTTTATATAGCTATACCTAGGAAACAAGATCCTAGGATCAAACCCCTCTTAAATGACAGTAAAGGGGGGCCATTGAAGAATGTGTAATGACATGTCATGAATGCTAAAATTCTCTGTAACAAATGCCTATTTAATACTAGGGAATATTCTTCATTAAATGTTATCTGGTGACAAACATTCATCCCGCTCTCGCCGATTATGCTCCATTCGGACTCAATCTGATACCAACTGCAGTTGTTGCCCCCAGTTTTTAGTTCTTATTCGATTTGTCTTTCGCATCTCTCCAGTTCCACTTGTCACGAAACCATTTGATCATTTAATATGAATCAATTTTATATTAGCCACAGTCGGTTTTTCTTTCGGGAGCGAACCTATCCAAGGACCGGAACCCTTTATTGTCGCGTTACTCGGCTCTCTCATAAGGAAATATACGGCCTTTGGAAGATCATCGGTCTGCATCAAAATCATCCTTGACCTTATCCCGGCTCTTGTCTCGGTTCCGCCCCTTGGTTGACATCGTGAACTAGAGCTGATCATCTTCTATCCTTATCTTCGATTCATAGCAGTTGTGGACATCCGTCCATGTGGTCGCTTGGAATTTGAATAGGCTTTCCTTCAACTTTCGGGAGGCATCATAGCTCCTCGAGTTCAAACGCGTAGTGAATGACTCCGTTGTCCATTCGTCTGGTACGTCCGGTAACAACAACATTTCCTTCTGGAGTCTGATCACAAAATCCTGCAGCAATTCGGACTCCCCTTGTGCGATTCTGAATATGTCTGCCTTCTGGGCTTGAACCTTCCTGCCCCCAACGTGGAGCTTAATAAAAGAATCTGCGAGCATTTCAAAAGAATCTATTGAGTGCTCGGGTAGGAGTGAATACCATGTCAAGGCCCTTTTCATGAGGGTTTCTCCAAATTTCTTCAACAATATCGACTCAATCTCATGCTGGTCCAAGTCGTTTCCTTTCACCATCGGTGTATAAGTTGTGATGTGCTCTTGAGGATCTGAAGTCCCATCGTACTTTGGCATATACAACATCTTGATCCGTTTTGGTATAAATTCTGGTGCTGCGCTCGGCTTAAATAATAACTGGGTTTACTTCTTTGAATCCAGACCCTTCAACACTGGTGGTGTGCCCGGAAGCTGGTCCATTTGAGCGTGAAACTTCTTCGCGTTCTGATCCATCCGCTCGTTCATTTCCCTCATGAATCTCATGAGCTCGGTTCTAAAGGGATCGTTACCGTTGTCGTTACCAGAACTGCTGCTTGTGCCCTCGGATCCATCGAAATCGACCTCACCCCTCGAGGTGTTATCGATTCTTTGAGCCGTATGATTTGCAGGAGCACTGGAAGGAATTGGGCCTCTTCATTTTGCGTTGTTGGAAGCACCTGATAAGACCTGCTTCATTTCCGTCATGACCTGATCCTTCCTTGAGAGATGACCCATAATGGCTTTTTGCTGCTCTCTCAAGATCCTTACTGTTTCGCAATGTGCTCGCCTGCTGCATCATCGGGGATTGTCTACCGCACATGTCGGGATATTGTCCGCAATAGACCGGAGTTGCCACGTATCCCTCGTTGCGGGTGTGACTGATTGAATCTTCATGTTGAGGCAGATTTTTGTATGCCTCAACGATTTGTGCGATGTTGATATTGCTAGCTACCATTTTCGATTTTCACTAAGAAACAAAGAATCAAACGAGTCAGCAACAGATGCAAGGACCAACTCAATTATGCAAATGTCTAAGCCCCACGACTGTTTACTTGTAAAACAGTACAAGTTGAATTTGTTAAATGGTTTATAGACAAGCGAACCAATTTGATCCAAAAATAATAAATAAATAAGATTATAGACAAGACTTAGCGTAAACATCAAAGGACATAGCAGGTCTGGCTATGAAGGCGATGCTTCAGAGGACAGAAATAACAACAATATAAAACATAAAGTAAACTTGTATTCTTTTGATTGAGAATTGAATTTATCATATGTTTTGCCCAAAATTTTTCATGTTACAATGGTTGTTGAAGCCACTATTTATAGCTAAACCTAGGAAACAAGATTCTAAGATCAAGCCCCTCTTAAATGACAATAAAGAGGGCCATTAAAGAATGTGTAACAACATGTCATGAATGCTAAAATTCTCTGTAATCGGTGCCTATTTAATACTAGGAAATATTCTTCATTAAATGGCATCTGGTGACAAACATTCATCCTGCTCCCACTGATTATGCTCCATTCAGACTCAATCTGATGCCAACTGCAGTTGTTGCCCCCTGTCTTTAGTTCTTATTCGATTTGTCTTCCGCATGTCCCCGGTTCCACGTGTCACAAAACTATTTGGTCATTTAATATAATTTTACCCGATACAGATAAACTAGTAAATTTTTGTACAATGCAAGTATAACTTCAGTGGTGATCCCAAAATCGAGTATACATGCACTTGTCCATCTATACGAAGGTCCATTTCACGTAGGCAAAGTTTGATCAAATGAAAAAGTAGTCTACGTTCCTAATTGTTTTAGGTCCACGCCCATATATTAGTTAGTTTTAACAATTGCTAAGATCGTTATTCGTTACATATATATATGTTGGGATAAGATGCTTTGAACCCGAAAAGTGTAAACCATCACAAATTCCTTCTTCTACTGATCTCCTCCTATGTTTCAAGTCCTCAATTAAAGGCCTATATATATCAGTTACAAATGGTTGATATTCTACTCTTCCATCCAATCCTTGCGTTAAACACCACATTTTCTTTCGTGAATCCCCTTTGCTAATATTCTCTTATCCATTACACTCGATCCCATCAACAGTAGCTAACCTCTTCTTCATCACTTAAGAAAAAAACACTTTGAATCATTCCACTTTCCATTTTCGTTTTTCCAATAAATTTCCATATGCTTCTGTTCTTCTCCCTGATTTAGAAAAGAAAGTGAGAGGGAAAGAAGTCGTTGTTCTAGTCATGGATTTGTCAAAGGATATTGAAAACCAACAAAAAACTGTCATGGGTTACCCTTCAATGGCTAGACACAACGAAATTTGTCATAAACAAGCTGCAATATTCCCTACATCATATGATAATAATAGTAATATTCTTCATCCTCCTAGTTATATTATGCCAGCTCAAGGATATCCTAGTAATTATAACCCTAATAATTCATACCCTTTAGGCGCCGATGCTACATTCTATGTGAATTATTACATGCCATTACAAGAAGAAAACAATACTAGGGCGTCATTTGGTCGTTATATGACTGCCATGATGCTAGTCTTGATTATTGGAATGATCATGTTTAGTTTAGTTATTTGGCTTTTATTTGGCACGGAGAAACCTGAATTTCATCTAGTATCGATACAAGTTCCTAGTCTAATGATTACTAGCACCTCAATATTAGGTAATTGGCAGGTCAATGTGTCGATGAAAAATTCGAATAAAGACTTGGATATAAAATTGAATACTGGAAAGACAGCCATTTTATACAAGACGAATGTTTTGGCTGAGACTCCTGTTGATCCTTTCAATTTGGCGTCCCAAAGTTCGGCTATTTTATTTTCCAATATGACAACGTCACCTGGAACTTTCTTGGATAAAGGAATTTTATCAGAAGCTACGAGGGAGAGAAATAATGGAGTTTTGAAATTTACACTGCAGATTTATTTAGGGATTCAATATACTTCAAAGACTGAATCAAAAAATGAGAGACTGCGAATTTACTGCAATGATGTGAAAGTTCAGTTTGGGCATGGACCTCAAGATAAAGGGGAGTTGACGAAAGCTGATCCTATTGATTGTCTCATAAACTTATAATTTTTTTTGGTACGTTTAATTTTGTGTTATTCTCCTTTTAATTTTGAACAGTTTTTTTTTTCTTTTTTCTCTGGTTCTTTTGTGGGAATACATATATTCAGCTAAAAAACCATATGAGGTTATTAGGCATTGACACCTAGCCGTACTTTCAAATTCATTCAAATAAGGCTTCAAATTATATGATATTTTACAAAGTCATTACAAATAATTTAATACGATATATAAGCATTGTGGCATGACTTTTTTTTTTTGGGCTACGAATAATAATATAGTAACTCTAATGAAATAAAATGAAAGTTAGATGATTTGTTTTTAACGTGATACTCCTACGTAGTACTAGTATTAATTCAAATCTTTCTAATGACAAAGGTACATTCACTTTAGGGGAATGGAGTTGCGTTTCGGATAGCTCAATGAAATAGGCTGCACAATTTGGATGGTGTGGAGCGTGGACTGATGCTCATATTGACATCTTTTTTCCTCGTTAGATATTGGTTCCTATTCGGGATAAATGTAACTATAGTGATTATAGGCAGGTGTGAGAGTGTGTTGTATTTGCTTTCTCCCATGGTAGATCGGTACAACTCATTAGATGTTTGTATACGAGTAATTAATTTATACAATTCTTCTGTAGTAGGGTCTACTTCAAATTCTCAAATTCTCACTATGCAGAATGTTTTACTCCAAATTCAAAATCAGGTTCACTAGAAGAATCTCAAATTAATTACTATTTCTTTGAGTTCAATAGGTTTTTTAAAAATGGGTAAACAAAGAAACAAAGCTTCATTTGACACAAAATCGAATGGTACTCTTAATAATGAATGTTGTAGCAGAAAAGAAAAAGATCTGTGTTTTGACATATACACTGTCACGCCCCAAGTCTAAACCCAATACTGAAATTCTTAACATCGGGGTGTCACTGAGTACATGAGTGTCTATACTACACAAGTCTAGAAATACGGTCTATGAAAGACTAAAAATAAAAGTATATTATTACTCTTAAAATCGGATAACAATTAAATTTATACGTGGTTTTAAGGATACATGATTTCACTTGACACAAACTGAGAAATATGAGAATTGATGTTACAAATTAACTGTAAAATAAAGCAAATCAATATAAAGCGCGGCTTGGCCTTCGAGCTAGATCGCCTTCGAACCGACTGAGTGTATAATTAAAAAGTATGTACTGAACAGCAGAGCAAGAATGCTTAAGAGAAAATATAATATATTACTTTTTTATGCGTGAATATGATGTTTACAAGATGATTAGAACCCCCTTTATATAGTAGAGGAATTCTAATTATGGTACAATTCTGAACACAGAAGAAAATCATATGATTGGCTAATTAACCGGTCTTGACTTGATACATGCCGAGATTTTCACCATGATCCTTGGCCGATCACGGATATCTCGGCTTACCGTTATTCGATTCAGCATGCTTACTTCAATCTCGCTCGATGCCTATCCCGTTCGGTCTCGATCTCGGTTGGTCTCGATCTCAATTGGTCCTCGAATTATGAGCTTGGTAATGTATCTTCATGTTACGATATGATATAACACGTGACTGAATCTTGGGCTGCCATCTTGGTCCCGATTAACCATACAAAATCGGGCGAGCCCGTTTTTGACCGTAACAGATAGTCCCCCGTTTATCAGAAATAAGATGATGAGAAACGAAATGACTTCTTGAGCTTCGTATTTTCGACTGATGACGTCATTGAATAGCTCGATCATGACGTAAGCAACGAAACCTCCCGTCGGTTCAGTAACCAAGGCATTAAATGCCCGCCAGGCACTGGTCGGCCACTTAGCGACTCTGAACCGTCGCCTTCAATCTATAAAACTTTGATTCTTTCTTCATCCAAACCTTTACAACCATCACCTTCTCTACTTTTGCTCTCAAAGAATTCTTTCTTCTCACTTCTCATACCCAATTTTCCTGAATTTTAGTCAATTTCTTCACTTTCTACCTTTCACAAATGGAAAAGACATCCAAAACTGTGCCTTGAAAAGAGGCTCCGTCTTCGTCGCGCTCCGCCGGCGATGCAGCTGCCGCGGAATCCCACCCTGAGGAATATGTTCCGACGGGGTGCCCGACGATTGCCAACTGTCAAGATAGAGAAGACCCCTTCGGTGCAGGGCCGGTGCGAACCGATGTCAAGGTACATCTGCACCATCACCGAGGGCCTCCTCAAGAGAGTTAAAGAGGAGTGCAACTGGATAAACAAGGACGTGGTCGTTCCCTCTCCTGAGGAATCGAACACCACATACGTAAAGGGGTATCTAAGTGTTTACACTTAGCCCTTTACGTTTAGCCCCCTGGACCCTGTAATAGTTTCCTTCTGAAAAAGGTACAATGTTACTTTAGGCCAGATTCACCCATCGTTTTGGAGGATCGTCCTCCTCCTCCGCTTCTTCACAGCAAAATCGAGGGTTTCTCTTTTACTCTCGATCATCTATTGCGTCTCTACAGTCCCGGATCTATCGATGACTAATTAAGCTTTCTCTTCGAGCTAGCAAAGCCCAGTTCTCCAGTCTTGACGAGACCCACGATCGAGGCTGGATGGGTAGGTTTGTCCGAATAAGGACATCAGACCTGATCCTTGCCGAAGATATTCCGTTCCCCGAGCGGTGAAATTTTAATCTTAAGTGTCTTTGCCTTGGGTGCTCATTTTTCCATTCTTACTTTCTTCAGTCGTCGCTTATTTTTACTTTGTTATTGAAGTTGTGGCTCAAATGCCGGACCCGGTTCCGGAGTTAAAAAGATGGGTCAAGGGCCTAGTATCTCAGAGGCCCTACTCCGAACGGGCTTGGATGGAACTTTCCAAGGGTCAATGGGAGGCTCGCAACCACGGGAAGCTTCTGCTTCTTACTTGTTAACCATTATAGTCTTTCTTAAAATAACTTGCTTCCCTTTCTTTATAGGTCTCGGGAAGGATGTCCCGATGAGGCCTCCTTCTGGGGACGAGGAAGTCCTCGCTCAACCACCAACTCCAAAGCTAGTTAAGGAGAAAACAAGAAAAAGGGCCCAGATTCCGTTGGGCTCGGTAAACAAGAGGCGACGAAGAAAACTCGCAAGCCTAAGGTAAACGTCGCTGCCTTGTCTATGGAATCGGTCCATTGGCTAATTGACAAGTCCGAAGATGAAGAGCTAGAGGAAACCGGGTTGTTCGTTCGTTCACGAGATAAAGTTCCCGTGCAGAAGTCCTCCGAACCGGAGGCAATCAATAAAGGAACTTCGGCGATTCTTGAGCAAGAAGTCACTCCGTCCCCGGCGGAAGAGGTTCCTAGGGTCGAACCTGGGGTAGTTTATATCTCGGGCTTTCCCCAAATTTTCAATGCCATGATCCAAGAGGCCAATTTGTTAGAGGGGAAATGGGTAGATCTCCATGGCTTCTTTGACGGGCTCGAGGGAGCTACTTCGAAGGAGACCCCTGGCTTTGGCGACCTATCAGTCCCGAGGAAGGTACCGTCGCCGGGGCAACTGAGTCTCTATTAAGATCAAAGCTGGTAGATAAATTTCCAGCTCCGAGTGCCAAC
Source organism: Nicotiana knightiana (assembly GCA_005239525.1). NCBI lineage: Eukaryota > Viridiplantae > Streptophyta > Magnoliopsida > Solanales > Solanaceae > Nicotiana > Nicotiana knightiana. The sequence goes on from ML417586.1 coordinate 27,724, forward strand.
CCCAACCGCAAATGACATTTAGCATTGACCATCCCTGAAGATGCTCGAGTCCCCCCCCCCTCCCCGTCGTGATCGCTAGTTACTTGAGGGGCCTGGTGAACGAAGAAGACTATGCGGTGATGAATGCTGTGGGGGCCGCTTGCTTGTTCAACGAGGCCCAACACGCACTAAATCAGGTAACCTTCGAACTTTATTTCATACTCTCTCTATACTTGTAGGTTATTATTAACAATTTTTCTCTTTATTTTGTAGGCTTCGGTGTTGCATCATGAGGCCTTTGTCAGAGTCTGAGAGGAGAATAAGGCCTAAATTCGGACCCTTGCTGAGAAGAATGATACTTACCGACTTCTCAGTTAAAGACTCCAGGCCGATCTAGTTGCAACTCGGGAGTAACACACCGTCATGGCCGAACAGGTATTCTGAATGCTCCATGATAGTGATGTCGAGTTATAGATAACAACTAATGACCCTATTCTGTAGATCCGACAGAGGCTCGAGCAAATCGATCAGCTCAACAAGCAAGTGGATGACATTCGGGCCGAAGCCGTTGTTTTTAAAGGGAGCATGGACGTCCTGGCTGCGATGAAAGATACCGTTCAGGCTCAGTTGGAATCTGTTGAGACTTAGCTTCGAGCTGAGAAAGAGAAGAACTTGATGCAAACCGAGAAGATCAGAGAGATCCAGTCCCAATTGGATTCGGCCGCCAACAAACTCGAGGAGGCTAAATCTAGGTGGTCAAGGCCGACATCCAGGCCGATGAAAAGGTGTCCCATTTCAAAATCGATTTTGAGGCCATCAAGACCAAAGCCAGAAGCATGATCGATCACGCGAAGTGGAAACCTCGGAGGGAGGCCCTCAAAGATTCTCAAGCCTAAGATTTCAATAACGACCGGGATTGACAATGCCCGAGCAGAAGAACACCAGGCTCGAAAGTTGGCCTTCCCCGAGGATGACTCCGATGAGCTTGAGGAAGAAGAATATCTTGAAGACGGGGATGATGTTTTCGACGAAGACCAAGCTCCATAGGACTTAGTATTTTTTTCTCCTGTCTTTTGTATATTTTTTTTCTTTTTTCGGGGCTATTTTCGAGCCGTTGTAAAGAATTTTGATCGGACCATGCTGCCCTTTTAAATGATTTTTGACATATATAAAAATATTTATTCCCTTATACCTTTAGAAATTATGAAGTTGCATTCTAAGGTCCGAGATTCAGACAATTTGATTAAAATCGAACTAGTATAGCCCTTAGGCTTTATGATCGAGCGAGGGTCCGCTCGAACTCGAAATAGAGTAACCCTTAGGTTTTTTAGTTGAGTGAGAATGGTCTCTCGAACTCAAAGTAAAAACATTCCTTGGACTTTTTTTTTTCGCATTAGGCCGATCTGGAATTTGTAAAATATTGTATATGGCTTTCTCCCCTTTTCGGTTGGAAAAAGTTTTTTATCATTTGTGTTTACAAAACTTGTAGTTCCTTAGCATGAAATAAAGAATTGTTCGAGAGTTTGAATAATTTTGTATTCATTTGAGTTATCGATGCTTGATGTTATCGAAGCCTTCTATGATTTTGTCGGGGGTAGAAGGCCTATTTTGTTATGAAATTTGGACGTCTCTGAACCGTGTTAATTCGTCTGTAGCCTTTTAGTACGGGATTTTCCCGTTGCACTTATTTCCCTATATTATTTCGAGCTTGCCCGAAGTATAAGTCCCCGAGTGGGCTGGCCGTGGCCTTTAAGAATCGAGGGTTGCCCAAAAGGTCTTTTGACCTCGAAGTTTTAATAATTCGATCTTGTTAGAATTTAATTTTCGAATGGTAGTCCCCGAGTATGGGGGTAATTATCCGAACTCTGGTTATGATCGGCCCTTAAGCTTGTTTCCATAACAATTCGAGAACATTAAATTGTAAAGTAGAAAACTTTTCTAAGGCAAGAGATATCGGCAAGGAAAAACACTTCTCTTTATAAATGATTATACATGCGTACATGTTTTGTGCCAGGGCTCGAGCAACCTACGCGGGAGCGGTTCATTTGACTGTGTGGCCCTTACAAATTTTACCTATCGAGACCCCGCTGCTATGAAGTAATTTACTCGAAACAAAGTTGACATTCGAGGGAAATACCCCCAGTATTCGAGGTTGATTACAAAGAATCCTCGGATACTGTTGAATTTTCTAAGTTAGCAAGATCAATGGTTGCCTCATTAAAAACCTCATAGGAAAACCCATTTGGGACAAAACCGGTCTAAGGGAAAAAGAGTGCAATGCGTGCTTTCAGACCTAAGGACTTCGTGTCGAAGAATCAATCGCTATTTCTGGTCGAACACCTGCAAGAGTTAGTTTAAATATAAATGAAAATGGAAGGGGCCATACCTTAGCAGTAGTATCAATTTAGGAGTGATACATTCCAGTTGCTTTGTAGTTGTTCTCCGTTCATCGTGCCGAGGTTGTAGGATCCTTTTGTAATGATTTCAAGAACCTGGTACAGTCCTTCCCATTTCGGACCCAGTTTTCCTTCATTCAGATTTCGGGTGTTGAGGGTGACCTTTATTAGCACCAGGTCCCCAATGTTAAAATGTCGAATATTGGCTCTTTGATTGTAGCACCTTTCGATCCGCTATTTTTGGGCGGCCAATCGAACGAGGGTGGCTTCGCGTCTTTCATCCAACAATTCTAGGATCGTGTTTATGGCCTTGTTATTTGATTCTTCTGTTGCATATCGGAACCTAATGTTAGGTTCTCCGACCTCGACCAGGATAAGAGTTTCGGCGCATAGACTAACAAGAGTGGAGTTGTTCCTGGACTAGACTTCGACGTTGTGCGGTATGCCCAAAGAATCTCGGGCAGTATCTCTCTCCACTTCCCTTTGGCGTCGGTCAATATCTTCTTAAGATTCTGAATGATGGTTTTGTTGGTCGATTCGGCTTGTCCGTTCCCACTGGGATGATAAGGTGTCAATAAAGTCACTTTGTTGCCGATGAATTGTTTTCCACTATCACATACCGTCTCGGAGGGCATCCCGAATCGACATATAATGTGGTCCCAAATGAAGTCTGACTTCATTTTCTATGACTTTTCTCAAAAGCTTGTGCTTTAACCCACTTAGAAAAATAATCAGCCATAAATAAAATAAACTGAGCTTTACCTGAAGCCGATGGTAGAGGGCCAACGATGTCCATTCCCCATTTCATGTATGGCCATGGGGATAAGACCGAATGGAGCTGCTCTCCGGACTGGTGAATCATTGGCGCATGCTTTTGGCATTTGTCGCATTTTCGAATGAATTCCTTTGAATCTTTCTTCATGTCGATCCAATAATATCATGCTCTGATTACTTTGTGGACCAACGATTCGGGCACCAAAATGATTTCCACAAGTGCCCTCGTGAACTTCTCGTAGGACATATTCGGTGTCTCTCAGTCCCAAACATATTACCAACGGTCCATCGAACATCCTTTTAAACAGTGTTCCATCTTCGGACAAAGTGAACCGTGCTGCCTTTGTATGCAAAGCTCTCGACTCCTTTGGATCTGATAGAAGCTTCCCATTATTTAATTATTGTACGTACTTGTTTCTCTAATACCAGGTCAAACTTGTGGAGTTTATCTCGGTGTGTCTTTCTTTGATCACCGATCTCATGAGTCGTACGACAGTCCTCGAGTTGAGCTCATCATCTTCGACCGACGAACCTAAGTTCGCAAGAGCGCTGGCCTCGCAGTTCTGTTCTCGAGGTACATGTTGCAAGGTCCATTCCTTGAATCGATGTAGAGTTACCTGTAGTTTATCCAAGTAACTCTGCATTCGGTCTTCTCGAACTTCAAAATTCCTATTAACTTGGTTTACCACGAGGAAATAATCACACTTGGCCTCGATGATCTCTGCTCCCAAGCTTTTCGCCAACTCGAGACCTGCAATCATGGCCTCATACGCAGCCTCATTGTTAGTCAATTTTGAAGTCCTGATAGATTGTCTAACTACGTTGCCCGTGAGGGATTTTAGTACGATACCCATCCCGGACCCCTTCACGTTCGAAGCACCGTCCATAAAGAGGGTCCAGACTCCCGATGATGTACCCGATTTCATTAACATTTCTCTTTCAACCTCGGGTACGAGGGCCAACGTGAAGTCGGCCACGAAGTCTGCCAAGATTTGAGACTTGATGGTGGTTCAGGGTCGATACTCAATATCGTACCCGCTGATTTCTACGGCCCATTTGGTCAATCGACCTGAAAGCTTGGGTTTGTGCAAAATATTTCGAAGTGGATAAGTTGTTACAACACATATTGGATGACATTGAAATGGCTTTAATTTCCTAGAGGCGCTTATTAAAGCAAGCGCTAATTTTTATAAGTGTGGATATCTGGCTTCGACCTCACCTAAGGTCTGACTAACGTAATAGACAGGGAATTGTGTACCTTGTTCTTCTTGGACTAGGACTCCACTTACTGCTATCTCTCATACTGCCAAGTACAAATAAAGATGTTCGTCCGCTCTCAGAGTGTGAAGCAGCGGCGGGCTCGATAAATATCATTTTAGTTCCTCCAAGGCCTATTGGCATAACGGAGTCCATGTAAAGTTACTCTTCTTAAGTAGCGAGAAGAATCGGTGGCTCATATCTGAGGATCTCAAAATAAATCGCCCTAGGGCGGCTATGCGCCCCGTTAGCCTCTGCACGACCTTTAGGTTATCTACTACTGTGATATCTACGATAGTTTTGATTTTATCGGGGTTGATCTTGATCCCCCGATTGGATTCCATGAAACCAAGAAACTTGCCCGAGCCAACCCGGAACACACAAATTTCTGGGTTGAGCTTCATACTGTACTTCCTCAGTATATCGATAGTCTCCTGCAAATGTTTTTAATGGTCATATGCTCGTGGGGACTTAACTAGCATGTCATCAATGTAAACTTCCATTGATTTTCCTATTTGTTCTTCGAACATTCGCTTTACTAGGCGTTGATAAGTTGCACCAGCATTTTTTAGTCCGAACGTTGTTACATTATAATTGTAGGTGACATACTTACTGTAAACGAGGTCTTTTCCTTGTCCTCCGGGTTCATCTGTATTTGGTCGTACCCGAAGTAGGCATCAACAAAACTGAGAATCTCGTGCCCGGAGTAGGTATTTCCCTTCTAAGGGACTACCACTATGTTTGCTAACCATTCGGGATATTTTACTTCGCGAATGGATCCTATTTTGAGAAGTTTGGTTACCTCGTCTTTGATGAATGCGTGCTTAACCTCGTATTGGGGCCTTCTTGTTTACTTCACCGGATGAAACTTTGGGTCCAGGCTTAATCTGTGGGTAGTGATTTCCGGTGGGATCTCTGTCATATCGAGATGGGACCAAGCAAAGTAATCCATGTTAAGGAATTGAATAAGTTTTTTCCTAAGCTCGGGGGTTAACCCCGTGCCTAGGTATACCTTTTGTTTGGGCAGATACTAGATTAGTATGACTTGTTCCAGCTCTTTGACCGTTGACTTAGTAGCGTTGGAGTCATCAGGAATTATAAAGAATCAAGGGATCGAATAGTCGTCGTCGTCGTCGTTCCCCTGCTTCTCCAATTGGTTCGAGGCTAGTGTCTGTGGTTGCTATTTTCCCTCCTGTTTTCCCTTTGAATCTGATCCATTTGCTAATGAGAGTGCCGATATCGGTATCACTTCATTGACTGCAAACATCTCCTTGGCGGCGGGTTGATCCCCGTACACTATTTTGACTCCCTCTGGTGTTGGGAACTTCAAAATTTGGTGAAGGGTCGAGGGTACTGCCCTCATGTTATGGATCCAAGGCCTTTCGAGCATGGCGTTGTACCTCATGTCACCCTCAATCACATGGAACTTTGTTTCTTGGATAGTCCCAACCACGTTCACTGGAAAAGTGATTTTACCTTTGATGGTTTCGCTTGCCATGTTGAAGCCATTAAGTACTCAGACTGCGGCCACAATTTGATCTCGTAGGCCGAGCTGTTCTACGACCCTTGATCGAATAATGTTGGCCGAGCTACCTGGATCAATCAAAACACGTTTAACTTGAATTTTATTTATAAGGACAGATATTAGCAGTGCGTCATTGTGGGGTTGTAAGATCCCCTCTACACCATCGTCATTGAAAGACAAGGTCCCTTCGGTACATAGTCTCGAGTCCGATTTTCCCTCGTGATCGACACCTTGGTGCATTTGAATACGGGCCCCTGAGGAAAATCGACCCCTCTAACAATCATGTGGATCACGTGCTACGACTTTTCTTGCTCATTCTGTTTGTTTGAACCTCTGTTCTTGAAGTAGTTCTTAGCCCGATCGCTTAACAATTCTCGAAGATGCCCTTCGTAGAACAAACGGCCTACCTCCTCCCTCAGTTGTTTGCAATCTTCTATTCTATGACTATGGGTGCCATGATATTTGGACATTTGATTAGGATTTATCTGGGCCGGATTGATCTGTAGAGGTTGAGGCCATCTGGTGTCTTTGATGTGTCTGATGGTTGATACAATAGCTTACGCATCAACGTTGAAATTTTATTCATATAGTCGAGGTGCTTCGTTGGGCTTGACATTCCTGTCGAAACCATTTTTGCTCATAATCCCTCGGGAGCTCTGTCCCTGATCATTCATTATATCACTTCGAACGGGGTTGTGTCTAGGCCCGTTGTTTCTCCGATGTCCACCGTATGGCTGATATCGATCTCTGTTTGACTGTGGTTCCCGGTCGATATCCCTTCTAACTCTGTCGACGGTCCTGTTTGGATAAACGGACCCGGAAGGAGCCCCCAATTGGTCGACCTCGACCCTAATCTTTGATTATTACCGATTGTGCACATCGGCCCAGGTTACAGCTGGATACTCAATCAAATTCTGCTTTAACTATTGTGAGGCTACCGAACTTCATATGTTTATCACTTGAGTGAAAGCCTGAACGACCCAATCATCGATGACTGGGGTTATATCCATATGTTCCATTTGGAACCGAGATACGAACTCTCTGAGCATCTCGTTGTCTTTCTGCTTCACTTTGAATAGGTACGACTTCCTAGTCTCGACCTTTATGGCTCCGGCGTGTGCTTTTGACGAAGGAATTTGCGAGCATGGCAAAAGAATCAATGGAGTTGGGTGGCAAATTATGGTACCATATCATCGACCCCTTTGATAAAGTTTCTCCGAATTTCTTCAGCAGTATGGACTCAATCTCATCGTCCTCTAGATCTTTCCCCTTTATTGCGCATGTGTAAGAAGTGGCATGCTCGTTGGGGTCGGTAGTTCCATTATACTTGGGAATTTCTGGCATACGCAATTTCTTTGGAATGGTCTTAGGAGCCGCGCTCGGGGGGAAGGAATTTTGCACGAACTCCTTTGAATCCAAAACCTTAATAATCGGTGGTGCCCTTGGAATTTGATCAACTCAGGAGTTACGTTTCCACTTTTTTGTCATTTTTCTTCAATCTTTTTCTTCCCCGATTCAATTCGCTTTGTAAGCTCCTCGAGCATTTTTATTATAGCTGGGTCGGTCCCCTCATTCACATTTGACCTCCCGGGTGCTGGTTCGGCCCTGTAGACAACTTCCTGTGATGGCTCGGGTTCGTCCTTACTCGATGTATGGTTCTGATTTCGGAGTTTTGCTATTGCAGCCTGTTGAGCCTGCAACATTTCGAATATTATTCAGAGGCTGATTCTTCCGTCTTCGCCACGCTGTGTGTTCTGACCGTCTGATCAAACGTCTCTGCGGACGTTATTTTCTGGGTCGGCACCCAAATTTGTATTTAGGGAAACATGGGAACTAACGTTGGTGGGGTGCAACTGGTAGTCCCTCGAGGTCAACCGGAGGAACTTCATTCCGTGGGGCGGCTATGCTGTGGTTTTCGCCATGAAAACCAAGGCCATTGTCGATGTGTGTGGGTACTTCTTGAGCGTTTGACATGCTGATCCTGGAATAAAAAAGGCTTACAAGAATAAGTGTAGATCAGTGTGTGTTATGAAAATTGGTACCAGGCAATCACGATTATCCTTAGCCCCACGGTGAGTGCTACCCTTAAAATCAGATAACAATTAAATTTATAAGTAGTTTTAAAGACATGTGATTTCACTTGGCACAAACTTAGAAATATGAGAATTGATGTTAGAAATTAACTGTAAAATAAAGCAAATTAATATAAAGCGCGACTTTCCCTCGACCTAGATCGCCCTCGAACCGACTGAGTGTATAATCGAAAAGTATGAACTGAACAGCAGAGCAAGAATGCTTAAGACAAAATGTAATATATTACTTTGTTATGCGTGAATATGATGTTTACAAGGTGATTAGAACACTTTTTATATAATAGAGGAATTCTACTTATGGTACAATTCTAAATACAGAAGGAAATTCCATGATTGGCTAATCGGTCCTTGAATTACGAGCTTGGTAATGTATCTTCATGTTACGATCTGATATAGCACGGGACCGAACCTTGGCCAGCCATCCTGGTCTCGATTAACCATAACAAATCAGGCGAGCCCGGTATTGATCGTATACGATACATAAAACTGAAAGATAGGGAAGGAGAGACAAGGTCTGTGAACGCCAGACAGCTACCTTGGAAATCTCCAAACGATCATGCTGTGCAAAGAAATCAACACCCGCCGTGTGCCAAAACACCTGGATCTGCAAGCGACTTGCAGGGTGTAGCGTGAATACAACTAACTCAGTCAGTAATAATTCTAAATAATGGACTGAAAGTAGTGACAAGCTTCATGGATATAGCTAAATTACAGAAGTTACAACATAGAAAGATAGACATGCTTTCAAATTCGACAATTAAGGCCAAAATAAATAATTCATGTCAAGTTCAATTAGAATAGGATATAATAGCTCTCGAAAATTACATGACAATGATATATTCCAACTGAAGTACAACAGTAATGAAATCAAGTGCAAAATCTTAGAGCAGCAGTCACTCCCTCCTCCCATGCACTCCAACCTCACAGTCAGTCATTCCTCATAGTCTCTCATTCATCTCAATCGCTCGGCACTCGACACTCGCATTCATTAGGTACCTGCACTCACAAGGGGTGTGTACAAGCTCCGGAGGGGATCCTCCAGCCCAAGCGAAATAACAAGCCAATAAATAAATTCCCAACATCGGGGTGTCACTGAGAACGTGAGAGTTTATACAACAGATGTCTAGAAATACTAAAGATTAAAACTAAATACATAAAGCTAAAAGATAGGGAAAGAGAGACAAGGTTTGCAAACGCCAAACGACTACATTGGAAATCTCCGAACGATCAAGCTGTGCAAAGAAATCAACACCCACGGTGTCCGGAAACACCTGGATCTCCACACGAAGTGCATGGTGTAACGTGAGTACAACCAACTTAGTAAGTAACAAGGCTAAATAACGGACTGAAAGTAGAGACGAGCTTCACGTATATAGCTCAATTATCATAAATTACAACATAGAAAGATATGCATGCTTTCAAATTCGACAATTAAGGTCAAAAAAGTTAATTCATGTCAAGTTCAATTGAAACAGGATATAATAGCTCTCAGAAATTACATGACAATGATATATCCCAATTGAAGTACAACAGTAATGAAATCAAGTGCAAAATCTTAGAGCAGCAATCACTCAGTCCTCCCATGCACTCCAACCTCATAATCACTCATTCCTCACAGTCTCTCATTCCTCTCAATCGATCGACACTCAACACTCGCATTCATTGGGTGCCTGCACCCACTAGGGGTGTGTACAAGCTCCGAAGGGTCTCCTTCATCCCAAGAGCTATAACAAGCCAATCATTACATAAATCAATAAAACATGTTGCGGTGTGCAGTCCGATCCCATAAATATCCTCATAATCAGGCCCTTGGCCTTACTCAGTCATGAACCTTTCTATTATCTTGGGCTCTCCGTAATCATGATAATCAGCCCAAACAACAATGATATAATGCATCAATAAAGGACAATAGAGACTGAGATATAATACACAAGTAAAACTATGATTGACTACAAGCAGTAATTAGCAAATAATTTAACATGTAACACGACCTCTGTGGGTCCCTACAGTACCAACATATAGCCTAAACATGATTTCTATCATGATTTGTAGTTCAATTTCTATAACACATGTAGAAAACACGGATAACAACAGATTATTCAATTACACAGTTCCATGGAATTGACCAAGTCTCCATTCCTACGGTGCACGCCTACACGCCCGTCACCTCAAAACCAATCACATGACACATAATATAGGGTTTCATACCCTCAAAACCAAATTTAGAACTGTTACTTACCTCAACCCGTGTAAATACCTACTCCAACACGCCCTTGTCTCGCGAATCGACCTTCAAATGCCTCGAATCTAGCCATAAACATTTCAATACATTCAACACGATCTAAATGAATCAATTCCATAAGAAAATACAAGTTATTAATCAAAATTCAAAAGTCGACTCAACAGTCGGCCCCCGGGCCCACGTCTTGAAATCCAATAAAAATAACAAAACCCGAAAGCCCATCCAACCATGATTCCAACTATACAAATTTTATCAAAATCTGACACGAAATCGCCACCTAAAAACCCAAATCAAAATCTCCAAATCCCTAGCCTCAAAGTCCCAAATTCCACCTTAAATACACACAAACTAGGTGGAAAACTCAACGGGGAAACAATATTATTGATTAAAAATTAACACAAGTGACTTACCTCAAGAAACCCTTCAAAAATCCTCTTAAAAATCTCCTAATCTCGAGCTTGAAATGTTCAAAATGAAGAAAAATCGCGAGCCCTTGAATTTAAATGTTTTGCCCAGCCTTTTCGCTTCTGCGGTTCATTTAGCCGCTTATGCGGTCAACCGTTCGCATTTGCAAAAGTCACTAATACTGAACAACCGCTTCTTCGGTCGCAAATCCCGCTTCTAATGGGGTGCATCTGCAAAAATCGTCCGCTTTTGTGGACCGACCTCCCCAAGCTCTCTTCCGCTTCTGCGATCCTCCACGTGCAGGTCCGAGTCCGCACCTGTGGAATTCTTTCTGCACCTGCAATACACCAAAGGCCATAATAAATCTCTCTTGTGTGCCAATCCATCCTCACCTGCGGCATCGCACCTGCGGTCAACCCCTCATAGGTGCAATCACACTAGAAAACTCCCAGCTTCAGCATTGCACTAAGTCCCATTTGCGACCCGTTAACTATTAAAAATTAACACGAGGCCCCGGGACCTCAACCAAACAAACCAACAAGTTCTAAAATATTATGAACTTAGTCAAGCCCTCAAATCTCCTCAAACAATATCAAAAACACGAATCGCGCCCCAATTCAAGCCTACGGATACTAAGGAAATTCCAACTTCTACAACCAACGCCGAAACCTATCAAATCACGTTCGATTGACCCCAAATTTTGTACACAAGTTACAAATGACACCACATACCTATTCCAACTTCCAAAATTGCAATCGAAGCTCGATAAACACAAAGTCCACTCTCAGTCAAACTTCCAAATTTCAAATTTTCGTCATTTCAAGCCTAAATCAGCTACGAACCTCAAAATCACTATCCTGGCATGCTCCTAAGTCCAAAATCACTCAACAGACCTAACGAAATTGCCAAAAATCTTTTCGGAATCATTTACTCATAAGTAAACATCCGGTCAACCTTTTCAACTTAAGCTTCCAACTTTGAGACTAAGTGTCTCAATTTATTACAAAATCTCTCCGGACCCGAACCGAATAACTCGGCAAGTGACATAACAACTATAAAGTACAAAATGAGCAGTAAATAGGGGAACGAGGTATAACTTTCAAAACAAACGGTCGGGGTCATTACATGCACACAACTCATGTCTTCTCCACTACAAGCCCAACCCAATTGGTGACTAGCTGATATTCTTAGCATTCTAACACTTATTGTAACAATGCTACATTTTTGCTTAAGTAGAATAGACAACTTTCTATTACATTTGGATAGCTACTTTATGTAGCTATAAATACTGAGGACTCTTCTAGAAAGAGGTTAGTCATTCATTTTGGAAACAAGAAACATATATCTTCTCTCGTTTCTCTCTCTCTCTCTATCTCTCTCTCACTTTCTCTCTCTTCTCAGTGGACTAGGGCATTTCCACCATGGAAATCCCTTGTTACATTCCGCAATTGTCACCGTTAACATGATATCAAAGCAGGATACGAACTCCTCTCGTTGTTTATCTTCATCCGATCGTACCCGTCAAGCTAGTTTCTTACAATTTTGGGTTTACTTAAAAACCCTGTCTTCAATTTGGGGGTTCTTTCAGGGGGCAAAATCTACTCTCAATTGTGATCTTCGGTGGTTTCATGAAGATTTTCTGGTGGTTTTATTCATCTTCAACTGGTAATCGACTTCCTCCTTTGCATATTGATCCGTTTTGTAGGCCTTGTCTTTTTCAGGTAGTGAAAAAGGACGGTACTTGCTTCTATAATTTCGACTTGCATGCTTCAATTTAGTGGTAATTTTTACTGCTATTGAGAATATTTTGGTATACAATGGTTTATGAACATGTGAGTTCTTCTACTGAGTCTGATGGTTTCATTATATTTCACTCTAGATCCTTCACATCCTCTCATCCTTCAGACAGTCCTGACACTCTCCTAGTATCTCCTTCTTTTGATGGTATTGGATTTTTTGCCTGGAGTATAAGCATGTTAGTTTCCCTTTCTTCCAAATACAAACTAGCACTAATTGATGGTCGTTAGTCTAAACCTTCTGATAGTTCACCTTATTATCCCTACAGGGCAAGGTGTAATGATATGGTGATTGCTTAGATCACTAATTCACTATCTAGGGATATTTCTACAAGTGTTCTAGGTTATGACACTGCTAGAGAAATTTGGTTGGACATAAATGAGAGGTTTGGTCAGTCCAATGGTTCTAAGTTCAATCAAATTTAAAGGGAAATTGGGACTATTTACTAGAGTACCTTATACATAGCCTCTTCACCAAATTCCGTAGTCTTTGGGATGAGCTTTAGACTGCTTATGTAGGTCCTACATGTTCATGTGGTGCTCTACCCAAATTCATTGCTGAAAGGAACTATTCTAGTTTTTGGCTGGTCTGAATGAGTCTTATAACACTGTCAAGAGCAATATCCTTATGATTTTTCCAATTCTCTCAGTTAGTAAAGCTTATTCGATGTTACAACATGATGAGAGACAAAGGGAAACCTCTCCAGCTCCAGGATTTTCTAATGATTCTATTTCCTGCCTCCTCTTCCCCCTCAACCTATCCAATGTCTTCTGGTGGGCAGATATCTTTTAACCAGAAGATACATTTTGATCCAAACAAACCCAGACAGTCTATGATATGCAAATACCACAAAAATCCAGTTCACACCATTGAAAAATGTTATATATTGCATGGTTTTCCTGTTGATTTCATGTTCACCAAGAGCAAGAGATCAACTTCATATTTTCAAGCTGAGGTTCCCACTTCTGCCTCACTAGCTTTACCTATAGACCAGCATTCACTTGCCAACCATTGGTTCACTACAGAGCAATATCAATACCTTCTTGCACTCTTGGGGGTCGTTTGGTAGAGTGTATAAGAATAATGCTGAATATGGTGTATTAGTAATGCTGGTATTAGTTATGCTGACGTTAGTTATACTGACATATTTCTTATTCATTATTTGGTTTGATGTATTAAAGCATTGCACAATTTCTAAAAGTATTGTTTGTTTAAAAAAATACTCTCATAACCAATCCATCATATTATTTTCTCAAAGAAACATATGTTGTGGAATGTTTTATATGAAAAAGGCTTTAAAAAATTATTTTATTTCTCTACCTATATTGTAGTATAGAACTTAATATTTATTTATAAAAAAGAGAATGTGCTAAGTATTTATTTATTTACTTGCTAGGGATATAATTTTACTTTTCACTTTTTTGAATTATTTCAAACTTGCATTAATATAATAGCATATTTTAATCAAGCATAAATTTTGAAGGACAATTTTGTCTTTAACTAAGTTAATGCATGCAGTGAAACTCATTGCATTATTAATATCACGGTTTCTTATGCATTAGTTATGCATAGGATAATACTAAATAGGGTGTATAACTAATGCTTGCATAACTAATGCATATGCTTAAAAATTACCAAACAAAGTATTACTAATAAACAAAGCTAATGCATGCATTATTTTACCTAATGCATAACCCCTTGAAGCATTCACACATCTCTCCTGGGTTCTCCAATGGTTCTTACTCTGGGGACAGTCATGCTTATGCCTACTTTGTAGGTTTGTTTTGCAGTTCTGTAGTTAAGTCTGTGAATTTTCATGCATGTGCATCTTCACAGTTAAGTGCAGATACTTGGATTCTAGATTCAGGGGTTACTAACCACATGACACCTCACAAATATCTTCTTCACAATCTTCAACCATTAACTAGATCATACTTAATTACACTACCAAATGGTTATAAAGTAAAAGTTGTTTCCACTGGGTCTTTATACCTTAGGTATGATATTGTCTTGCACAATTTTTTTTCATGTTCCATCATTTCAGTTGAATTTAATTTCAATCTATCCGCTTCTTTTACAACTTCATTGTATTGCAGTTCTCAGTACTTCCCATTCTTTCTTACATGGCCCTTCTCTGAAGAGGCTACTAGGAATTGGTAAGGATAACAATGGATTGCATTTTCTTCATGTTGATGATAGTCCTCTATTTTCTTCTCTTCCATCTAATGTTTCATGTAATTTTTGAACTTCTGTTCCTACTGTATGTCCTGCATTTAATTCTGTCAACAATCCCATTCTCATTAGTCCCCCATGTAATCCATCCATTGATATTAATAAGACAAATTTGTTTTGGCATCATAGTATGGGTCATATGCCTTTCAATAGAATGAAATCTATTCCATTTATTTCTTCAAATATTTCCCCTAAATATTCCTTTTTATGCCCTATTTGTCCTATGGCTAGACAACAAAAGTTGCCATTTTCTGATAGCACTACACATTCCTCAGCCCCTTTTCAGCCGGTTCACATTGATATATGGGGACCTTACAATATTGTCACCTACAATGGTTTTAGATACTTCCTCACTTTAGTAGATGACTATACTAGAGTTACCTGGACTCACCTCCTCTAGCAAGAGTAATGCCTTATTTGTCCTTAAAGCCTTCACCTCTATGGTGCAGATTCATTTTCACACTTCAGTCAAGACTTTCAGATCTGATAATGCATTTGAACTAGGTTCCGGTCATGAATTCAGATCCTTCTTTACTTCTCAAGGCATCCTACATCAGACAACTATTCCTCATACTCCACAACAAAACGGTGTTGTGGGGAGGAAACACAAACACCTCTTAGAAACCTCCTGAGTCATGTTATTTCAATCCAACTTACCTACAAAAATTTGGGGTGATTGTGTTCTTACAATCACATATCTCATTAATAGGCTTCCCTCTACTATTCTTAACAACATCTCACCTTATAAGAAATTGCATGGTCACCCCCCTCGTAATGATCACCTTAGATCTTTTGGTTGCCTTTGCTTTGCCACCTCTCCTAAGCCTGGTAGAGACAAGTTCCAGTCTAGAGTAATTTCTTCCATTTTTCTTGGATACCTTTGTAGCAAGAAAGGGTACTAATTGCTCAACCTGTCTTCCCATACTATCTTCTACTCTAGAGATGTTGTCTTTCAAGAGCATGTTTTTCCCTACTCCACTAATTCCTCTCCTCTTTCCTCCTTTCTCCTTCCATTTTTGTTAATACTCCTACTCCTAATCTCCCACCTACCTCTTCTTCTCTTTCTCCTTATATTGTGGACTCCTCTCCTACTTCTCCTCTTTTTTCTTCTCCTAGTACTGCCTCATCTCTCTTACCATCTTCAGTCCCTCTTGCTTCTTCTCATCTTCCATCTTTTCCTCCTCTTTGAAGTCCCTTAAGGTGTCATACCCTCCTCCTTATTTACCAGTCTATATCTGGTTTTCCCTTGCATCTGTTGATTCTAAAGTCTCCACTGATGCCTTGCACCTGCATGAGCCTCAATACTATCAATAGATTATTTCTCATCCTGCTTGGCAAGAGGCCACGCTGAATAAATTCCAAGCTCTAGAGGCTAATAATACTTGAGAGATTGTCCCTCTTCCCCCTAACAAGAATCCATACCGTGCAAGTGGGTGTACAAAATTAAATAGAGGTCTGATGGTTCTGTTGAAAGGTACAAAGCAGGGTTGGTCATTAGGGGTGAAACTCAAAAAGAGGGCATTGACTACAATGAGACATTCTCCCAAGTTGTCAAGTTTACCACTATCAAATGCATTCTCTCTCTTGCAGTCAAAAGGAACTGGATAGTCTATCAATTTGGTGTCAATAATGCCTTCCTTCATGGTGATCTCCATGAGGAAGTCTACATGAAAGTTCCACCTGGGATGTAGGTTTCTCTTGTTACTTCTTCTTCTTTTCCCTTTGTTTGCAAGCTTAAAAAGTCTCTATATGGCCTTAAATAAGCCTCCATACAATGGTTTTCTACATTGTCTGAGGCCTTGTCTACAAGTGGCTACATTTCTTGCAAGAATGACTACTCACATTTCACCAAAGCCACCCCTGTTTCTCTTAATGTTTTAGCAGTGTATGTTGATGGTATTTTATTGGGTGAGAATGCTATTGTTGAATTGGACAGTGTTATGGTGTTCCTCGATGAATGACTATCCACTATTTTCTAGGTTTGGAGGTCACTAAATGCCCTAAGATTTTTCTTATCAGTCAACAAAAGTTCACTACTGATTTGTTAGAAAAGCTCCATCGTCATAAATTTTCCCCTTGGTGACTCCATTTGATACTTTTGTCAAGTTGTCTGTTGATATGGGTGCTCCATTGATTGATCCCAACACATATAGGAGAATTGTTGGCAAATACAACTTTCTCCAACATACAAGACCTGATATCTCCTTCTCAGTCCAGCACCTGAGCCAATTCCTTCAGGCTCCTCAAGTCACATATATGCTTGTTGCCTTCATGTTTTGAGGTACCTCTTCAATGCACTTGGTTTGGAGATTCTTCTGTCTCCTTCTTCTGATTTTTCTCTCACAACCTTCTCTGATTCTGACTGAGCTGATTGTGCTGAGTCCAGAAGGTCTATTTCTGACTTCTATATTGCTCTTAGTGATTCCCCTATTCTTGGAAGAGGAATAAACAACCCACTGTTTCTTTGTCTCTACTGAGGCTGAATACAAGGCATTTAGAAAGGTGGTTGCAGAAATTTCATGGTTGGTCAGGGTAATCTTGGTTTGTCTGTTTCTGGCCTTATTCCTGTATTTTTTGATAGTTTAGCAGCTTTACATATTCCTAAGAATCCAGTTTTCCATGAACGGACCAAGCATATCGAGATTGATTGTCATCATGTGCGTGAGAGCCCCAACCTGGCTTGATTTCTCTGCATTTCATTACTCTTTGCTTGGCAAGCTCGGTGTGTTATCACTCCCAAGCTTGAGGATGGGGGTGGGGTGTTGACATATACATACAACCCATGTCTTCTCCACTACAGGCCCAGCCCAATGGGTGACTAGCTAATATTCTTAGCATTGTAACACTACTACGTTTTTGCTTAAGTAGAATAACCAACTTTCTATTACATTTGGATAGCCACTTCATGTAACTATAAATACCAAGGACTCTTCTAGAAAGAGGTTAGACACTCTTTTTGGAAATAAGATATAGATATCCTCTCTCGTCTCTCTCTCTTCTCAGTATATTAGGGAATTTTCATCGTGGAAATGCCTTGTTAGCCTCCGCAATTTTCACTAATAACAGTGTGACATCCATCTTCTCTGTAGTATAAAATATAACTTTTTTTCTCTACAACATTTGCTCCATAGTTGTACGTGTGCGAACACTTTGAAGAGGTTCTTCTAAAGAAAATAAGGTGGGTCTCCATTGACAACCTCCATGCTTTTATCATGGAACTAGATACGAGGAGAAAAATTGGGTATGTTTCAGCTAAAATTGTTCTCTGGAAAAAACAAAAAAGATGCTATTTGCATATGCTGGTGTGGTTGTATTTTCTCTCTTTGTCTGGTAATACAGAGAAGAGTTTTAAATGAATGTAGGAAAGAGATGAAATCTGGCCATGAAATTATCATAGGGATACATGACTTCCATCTAAATGTGTATTGAGATTTATTGGAGCTCTATTTACTGGACCCAGTTCGGACCCGCATAACAGAGGCTGACAACTGAAGTTCTTCATAGGCTATACTTTGAGAAATACGAACTTTATACACCATCAAGATGAGCTTTTGGTTTGACACATTTAAAATAGGAAAATTTATGTGACACAGCAAAGATATATAATATGTTTACCGTTCGTATTTATACTTTCAGAAAATTATTATACAGAGCTATATTTAAATTTTATAACAAATTCACATATAATATTAAAACAAAATATTATTGTTTTAAACTGAAATAAAAAAACAACAAATTCTTGTAACTCAGTTGGTTAGACCATCCACTAGTAGGAGGACCTGAGTTTGACTCACAATAGAACATTTTACTTTTCTATATTTCTTTATTTCACTTTGTAGTATTGAAACAAAAGGTCATTTGTTTTTAGGTGAAATAAAAGAGCAAGAAGGTCTGGTAGCTCAGTTGGTTAGACCATCCACTTAGTAAGCAGAGGTCTTGAGTTTGACTCTCAATAGAATATTTTGCTTTTCTGTATTTCTTTATTTCGCTTTAGTTGTATTCATTGCGAGAATGAATACAGTTGATGCGGTCTTGAGTTCCACTCTCAAATAGAGCATTTTATTTTTCTGTACTTCTTTATTTCACCTTGGTTGTATTTGTTGCACTAATGAATACAGTTGATACACGTTGTATTTGTTGCGAACGAATACAGTTGACACGCTATATTCGATGCACGTTTGAATACAAGTGATACAAACTAGTAACAATTGAACAATAACTACGAATGATAATTAGACAAATTATAGTTACGTATAGTAAATTGATAATTAGGTTCTAAACTATAGTAATTTATGAAAATTCCTCATCAAAATATAATCAAAATTATATTTGTCAAATTTACCCAAATAAAGTATACTCGTTCACCATCTAAACTTAAGCTGGTTGGACTGGGCGTATGCTCAGTGACGAGTCATTCTAAAAGTTTGGTCTAATTTGGGCTGTATTTGTAGACTGAATTAATCCATAATAAGAAAATTTATCAACACATAGAAATATCATATTTTTGAGTTTGGTTTGTTTGAATAGCCATGATAAATATTAGAAAAAAGATTTTAAATGTTTGGTTTTGAAATTGAGCAAATCGTAAACGAACGAACAAACCAAAATAACTAACGTACGACGTTCGGTTTGCAACATAAGATTATGCATTGCCAATGCAAGCTCGGAATAAGTAACTAATACAACAATATAGAACTTTGCATAAGCAATGCAATGTTTGATATCTAATGTTAATTGACTCTCCATGAGTGATACCGTCATACTTATTTACGAATTTATGATTTATTTTAAACATGGATGATAATACTTAAAATAAGAAAAGTGTCTTTATTAAAATGTGGAATTTCTGCCCAATACTCACTATTATCATACCTACATTTTTCTAACCCCAATTTGTATATTATCATTCACTGTGTAACAATCACTATATTGTAATCCCTGAAAATTTTAACGACTTTGTGTAGCGGATCTAGTCCGCTGGGATTAAGAAGACGTGAAGGAAAGGGTCCAGTTGGTATTGGGCCTATTTTGAAGATTTGAATATAGTTTTGTTATTTTCATTTGAGTTCTCTTAGTTTAGTAGTCTTTTAAATTCCCTAAAGTTGTTGTTTTCCTTATAACGAAACGTGTCTTGTCCTTAGCAATTGTAACGTTAGAATAGTACCTAGTCTGTCCTATTTTCAGTGGTCCAGTACATTGAGTCCGGAACCCAATTGTGGTTAAATTGGATAAAGAAAATAAAAATAAGTCAAAAAAAAAAAGAATACCGAAATATGTATAACGTCACACTATGTGGCGCTATACATTAACGGTAAATGTGCCGTTAATGCATAGCGCCACATAGTGTGGCGTTACATACTTTTTTTCTGACAGACGGGTATAACGTCAGTATATCCGGTGCTATATACTAAAAATAGTACAAGGTTGCCAGGCCTACTGGTTGAAAGGTAGATGTGAAGTGGATTTTGTCCTTGATGTACAAGGTTCAAACCCCTACACCAACATTTTTATATTTTCCTATTTCTTTTTCATTTTTTGTTTCTTTTCATTATTTGGTTTAAGTGTTTAGATATAAATACTTTAATAGAGAAGCCATTTATTATTTCTTTAGAAAAATAACCAATACTTTTAATAGTTGTTATTTTGTGTTATACGTAAAACAAAATTACTGTTTTTCTTTTATTTTCAAATTAGAATTATAAGTTTTATTTTCAAATTAATTAAAATAAATTAGTTAAAATAGTTAAAATATTTATTTATTATTTGTTCAACTTTCCATCTTCGTCCTTTCACATTTATAAATAGCTTAGCTAAGCAAAAACATGAAGTTTCGTGAAGGACCCATAAAAGCCAATTGAAACTCTTCGTTATTTTTTTCATGATAATTGCAGTTTATGTTTGTGAGATTTTTTTCGTCTATTGCAAAACGGATTGATACCTTCATATTTAAACATTAGTGTAACCTTAAATTTCTCAAGTTACTCTTCAAATAATTAATTTATTTTATAGCCTCAAAATATTACGGTATATTTAAGATTACAAACTTTACAAAATCAAAGTTTTAAATTCGAGGTGTCACCAAACACCTTTCAGGTACTTCTATGTTGAATAGTTAAGCTACCAATTTTTACAATATATAACTATAAATTACTCATATTATTATTGTCCGAATATGTAAATCAACTTCTACTACAGATAAAATAGCAAATACTTTTGAGATATTTTAATTTCTAAATCTTGTACTGATTAATAACTGCATAATCAGATTCTTTTTAAATAGTTTAGCTTTTGAATCTTGTACTAATTTTTAATTACTAAAAATAAAGCAAAATCGTTCTATAATATAATATAATTAAAGTTAAATTGGTAATTAATATACGAACTTGAAGCAATAAGAAAGAAATATTAGAAGCTAAATGTATTGATGAGTTGCCATTAATTGTTTTCTTTCATTTGAAAATAAAGCTTATAATTCTAATTTGAAAATAAAAGAAAAAAAATAATTGTGTTTTACGTATAACACAAAATAACAACTATTAAAAGTATTGGTTATTTTTTAAAGAAATAATAAATGACTTCTTTATTAAAGTATTTATATCTAAAAACTTAAACCAAATAATGAAAAGAAACAAAAAATAAAAAGGAAATAGGAAATTATAAAAAATGATGGTGTTGGGGTTTGAACCTTGTATCTCAAGGACAAAACCCACTTCATATCTACCTTTCAACCAATGAACGAGGCAGCCTTGTACTGCTTTTAGTGTATAGCGCCGGGTATAGTGGTGTTATACCCGTCTGTCAGAAAAAAAGTATATAATACCACACTATGTGACGCTATACATTAACGGCACAGTTACCGTTAATGTATAGCGTCACATGATGTGGCGTTATACATTTCGTTCTCTTTGTCCAATTTAGCCACAATTGGGTTCCGGACTCCTAGTACATTAGTCACAGCTGGTGAAAGCAGCTATATAGAGTCCTCAAAAGTAGTGTAAAAAGGCATCTTTTGAATGAAAATTTATCTTTATATTTTCTGTCATTTGTTTTCCTTAAATTTCATCTAATCAGTAGCTGTCACGCTACATTTGGTATCCAGAACCAGGCTTTTCGCCGGAAATTTTTCAAAAAATGGTAGATAAGGATAAAACACCTGATGATTGTTGGAAAAAGATAGAGCTTCAATTACAAGCTTTTATGTGTGAATCACAGAAAAGAATAGAGGTCTTGAAGAAAAGCCAAGCCCGTTTGAATGCTGAAGTAGCACAAAGGCAGGAGGAAAACAATCGACGTTTAGATATGGTATTAAGCCAAATGGAGCCGAAAGAAGGTTAGATTGGACCGCTTCTGGTAGGTCTATGGCTGCCGTAGTGTTGGGTGATTCACCAGCATCAAGAGGAGAATCTTCAGTAGGAGGAAATTTTAGACCAACTCAGTCACCAGTGACACCAGCTTCTTCTTTCGCTGGAAGGGGTATGTCCTTCACTGCAGCTCCCCTCAATCCGAATATAACCTTGCCCAGAAGTCAGTTTTTATCTTCTTCTATGTATCCCCAACCCCCATTTCTCTTACCAACCCAGCTATAAGCACCAATTTTGCTTCATTACCCTTTTTTTTTTTCAGACCCAATTGTGTCAACAAATTTCACAACATACCCCAGCACTTATGTTAACCCTGTTACTACCCATGGACAGTATGTACCCACCACCTTCCTCCCCCCTTTAGCTTACCAGGCTATTATGAATACTTTTTTTGTGCAACCCAACTCACATAACCAATATTCCAACAAATTCCTTGACACCAAACACAAATAACACCTTTCGAGGGCCAAAGGTTAAGCTAACATTCCCTGAGTTTGATAGTAATAATCCTCGAGGATGGATTAGGAGGTGTGAGAAATTTTTTGAATTATACCAAATTCCACTTGGTGATAAAATGAATTATGTTGCTGTCCATATAAAGAAAAAGATGGATACTTGGTTTGATGTGTACATGTTGGAACACGGAGGGGCTATAACCTAGGAAAACTTTTGCTTGGATGTGTGTCGTAGGTATGGGAACATTAGGCCCATGGACATTGTTATCGAGTTCGATAGATTGCAACAGTGGGATGATGTGGAGAGTTTAGCCTAAATTTCCCGAGAGATCATTTTAGCTATGGACTTAGCTATGATCATTTTAGCCTAAAATTCCCGAGAGATCAACGCATCACCACATCATTACAACACAAGGGAGTGACAAAACTAATGGGGTTAAGCTACAAAATACATTACAGACAAGGGAAAGAAAATATTGTACCAGATGCGTTATCTCAAAGAGGTGAGGAGTAGGGGTGGGCATAAAATCCGAAAAACCGAATTCCGAACCGAACCGAATTAATTCGGTATTTCGGTTTTCGGTATTTCGGTATTTCGGTCTAATTCGGTACAGAAATTTCGGTATTTCGGTATTTCGGTTCGGTACACGGTATTGGATTTTTGATATTTCGGTATTTCGGTATTTACCGAAATACCGAATTTTTTTTTTTTTTTTTTTTTTTTTTTTTTT
>ML417586.1:51124-102088 GCA_005239525.1 Nicotiana knightiana
TGCAATCTATTTTTGGTGTTGTCTTTATATATTTTCAACCCGAAAAGCTACAGATTTGAATAGACAAAAGCTTTATAACATAGATTTGGTTTAAACCGAAACCGAACCGAAACCGTACCGAACCAAAATAAGAAATACCGAACCGTACCGAAATATTTTGGTACGGTATTTGGTATACACAATTGATAAACCGAATACCGAAATACCGAACCGAAATTCTTAAATACCGAACCGAAGTACCGAATGCCCACCCCTAGTGAGGAGACCAAAGTGGATGGTCATATTGCTGATTGTTTGGGCCTAAGTATAACACAGCCAAAATGGGCTCAAGAAGTGTTAGATAGCTATATGGGGGATGATAAAGCCCAAGAGTTAATCACTAAAATCAAAATTGACCCAAATGCTGTCCCAGATGTTTCCCTACAAATGGGTTTAGTGAGGTTTCAAGGCAAAGTGTGGATATGCAATCAACAAAATTTAAGGATCAAATTAGTCAATGATATGCATTCATCTGCATGAGGGCACTCAGGTATTCATGCAACCTATCAAGGACTTAAGTTAATTATTTATTGGCCCAAGAGGATCAATGATGTTAAGTCTGTGAGTAGAGAGTGCGAAATATGTCAAAAAAACAAGGATGAAAATATGGCATATCCAGATTGTTGCATCCTTTGCCAATTCCCAAGAGGGCTTGGGAACACATTTCAATGGACTTTATCGAAGGTATACCAAAGTCGCAATGAAAAGAAGTCATACTAATGGTAGTAGACTGTTTCACTAAGAATTCTCATTTTATAGCTTTAAGACACCCATACAATGCCTTCCATATAGCTCAAGTGTTCCTAGATTATGTGTGCAAACTACATGGAATTCCTGGCTCAATTGTCTCGGACAGAGACCCCATATTTGTGAGCTTATTTTGGCAGGAATTGCTCAAGAATATGCAGGTGCAACTAAAGCTGAGTTCAGCCTATCATCCCCAAACGGACGGACAGACTGAGAGGCTAAACCGTTGTTTTGAATATTATCTAAGTTGTATGACAGGACAAAAGCCAAAAGAATAGAGCAAGTGGCTTTCTTTAGCTGAGTTTTGGTATAACACCAACTTTCAATCCGCTATTGGGATGACACCATTTCAAGCCC
Source organism: Nicotiana knightiana (assembly GCA_005239525.1). Classification (NCBI taxonomy): domain Eukaryota; kingdom Viridiplantae; phylum Streptophyta; class Magnoliopsida; order Solanales; family Solanaceae; genus Nicotiana; species Nicotiana knightiana. The sequence goes on from ML417586.1 coordinate 52,268, forward strand.
TCTACGGATATGAACCTCCACAACCCACATTTGAGTTAATTGCTCAGCCCAAGGTAGAAACAGTGGACCAATTGCCGGAGCAAAGGCAAATAATGAGCAAGCAATTGAAGGAAAATCTCATTAAAGCACAAACGCGGACAACAAAAGAAGTGAAAGAGAATTTGAGATTGGGGATCTAGTCTTTATCAAATATCAACCTTACATGTAATCATCCGTAGCTGTGCGGAAGAATTTGAAGTTAGCTTCAAAGTTCTTTGGCCCCTACCCTATAATCAAAAAGATCATCCTGGTGGCTTATGAGCTTCAATTTTCAGACAATTCACGTATCCACCCTGTGTTTCACGTGTCCCAATTCAAGAAGAAGCTAGGACCCAAAGTTTTTCCAACAAACAACCCTCCTATATGCACTGCAGATGGTCAATTCGTTGCTGAACCTTTAGCAATTGTTGAACGCCGAATAGTTAAAAGAGGAAATCGAGCGGTGACCCAAGTGTTGGTACAATGGGCTAATTTAGCGCAACTTGGGAAGATTATTCTTTCTTAACCTCGCAATTTCCATATTTTCAACCTTGATTAACAAGGTTCTCGAAGGAGAGTGGGATGTAGCCGATCTAGTCCGCTGGGCTTAACTCTTAAGAAGACGTAAAGGAAAAGGTCCACTTGGTATTGGGCCTATTTTGAAGATCTGAATATAGTTTTGTTATTTTCATTTGAGTCCTCTTAGGTTTAGTTGTCTTTTAAATTCCCTAAAGTTGTTGTTTTCCTTATAACGACACTTGTCTTGTCCTTAGCAATTGTAACGGTAGAATAGTACCTAGTCTGTTACATTAGTTACAGCTGGTGAAAGCAGCTATACAGAGTCCTCAAAAGTAGTGTAAAAAGGAATCTTTGAAATGAAAATATATCTTTAAAATTTTCTGTCATTTGTTTTCCTTAAAATTCATCTTTCCAGTAGCTGTCACGCTACACCTTGCATTAGTTATGCACGAATTCCGCTTCTCATTTGAAATAAGAATACGTGTATTAATTAATTGGATAAATGTATCTAATTAAAGACGATGACTACCTTTAATATATACAATTTATGCTTAACAAATTTTGAATCATAATCTCTATTTCTCGAATAATAAAATGCGTGACTTGGTGTAAATCTCAATCTCATAAATTCTAAACTAATAATATGATTTTAACTAGAAATATAATTTCGGGTTCACTAATTCCCATGTGTACTACACATCAATTTTAGCCAGTGGATTTGCTTGTCGTTTGGCTTAACATTAATTTTTCTGTCTCTTTTCTCATTTCTGATCCCTATTTTCTTCTCTTTCTTTCATAGATGAGAGAAGACAAAGTAGGGGAGAGGGAGGATGAATATGGAAAATCATAAAAAGCAAGAAGTAAGACCAGTTTTGGGTTATCAAAGATCAGAATGTTTCTACCAAACAGATGATCATTATAATAATTATCAACAATTTCATCCTGCAGGATATGCTCAACCCTGTCCTGGTTATCCTGCAAATCCAAATGCAGCAGCACAACCCCTTCATTTTTATGATTATAATCAACAACCGAATCATAATAATTATCCAGCTAGACCTCTGCCTTATGTATCCCATGAAGTTAGACAGGGATTCTCTTTCGGCCGTGTAATGCTCTGCTTATTGGTTTTTTTAATCTTGTTTGCAACTCTTATGAGCATGGTCGCATGGTCAGTATTTTCATCATATTGGCCAACAATTAAGGTGGAATCATTCGTTGTTCGTTCCTTTGAGATTTCCAACGGATCATTGCTGAAAGCAAATTGGGAAACCAAAGTATCCGTGAAAAATGCAAATCATCGTTCATCAATCGTGGTAGAGCATGCAGAGTGTAGCTTGGTATACAAGTACGTTATTCTTGACACGACCTCCTCCGATGATAATTTGGAAATAGCCAAAGAGAGTACCGTCATGTTGCTTGACGCTTTTGCATTTCCCAATTCTAAACGGACCTTCACCGGCGATTCTGTGCTCTATGAAATGGCTAAAGATCAAGGAAGAGGCCACATTCTCTTTGATATGAAAATTGATGTTCGAATCATGTTTCAGTCCGGGGTTTTCAGTAAGAAAAACAAGATCCGCGTGTATTGTGACAAGATTAAATTGAATTTCCAAAATGGTTCCCCGATTCCATCGTGGGATGGTTCTAAAAGTGAATGTATAAATGGTTGAATCAAGTTTTGTCATCTTTTCTCTTTTTGATGTAACACAGTAAGATAAATAAAGTTATAAATTTTCTTTTTTTTTTTACCAGTAAGAGCATAGGTATAAATCGAGTTCAAAATAAAATATTTTATGTTATTAATCCCTTCTCAAGCTGCATTATGGTTTTACCAAGTGCAAGGGAATTGATGGAGATTGCACAAAATATGTGTGGATGAATCAACTTATTTTCTTTTTTGTTAAATTCATTTGTCTTAGATATCAGTGTTCACAATCCGAAACTAGAAAAAAAAAATGTTAGATGAACAAAACAGAAACAGAAAAATAAAAGTTTCGAGTTCGACAGACTTTTTTTTTTTTTTAGGAACTTAATCCCCTCATTATTGTCTAAGATTGTTGGATTAATTCTTTTCCAGATAAAATGAATCAACTATTTTATAGTACCGTTAATAAAAATTACAGAACCTCAGCGAACTCAACTGAACTCTTACGCTTTTTGTTATGAAAACTATGCAATAATACAAAAAAGAGATGAGAGAATGTATGCAGATTTTTTTAATTATTAGTGTATGGAAAGTTAGTATAATCCTTTTTATTTATAGCCAACGAATTTAAGTCTCAACTTTTGCAAAAATATCTGTTCGAAAGTAAGTGTCTGCTTGGTAAAAATGTTCAAATTTCTGTTAAGGACTGTTTGAGAAATTCGCGATATTCTGTCACGACCCAAAATTTTTATTGTCTGGATCGTGATGACGCCTAACATCACACTTGTCAGACAAACCAACATTAGAGATTATTTAGCCATTTCTTTTCATTTTTAGTAATTATCAGCAAACATGCAAAATAAAATGAAATAACTGTAAAGATGTATAGATATCGATGTCATTTACATACTACTTCTACCCAAAAATCCGGTGTCATAATTCACGAACATACTACGATTTTTCTACAATCAATTGTTTGAAAGAAATTACAACTGCCTTGGAAATAAATGAAAAACATTCGTAGATGTATAGTAGGGGACGTCAGGGTCTGCGGACGCCAGCAGGACTATTTTATGTCTCCGAGCTGTATAACCCGAGCCAATCTCTCAATCAGACACTACCTGCTCCGAAATCTGCACAGGAAGTGCAGAGTGTAGTATCAGTACAACGGACCCCATGTACTGGTAAGTGCCGAGCCTAACCTCGACGAAGGAGTGACGAGACTACGGTGGGACACTCACAATAAAACAACATGCAGTTATAACTAAAACAGAAAAGGAAGCAGGATAATGTAAAAGCAGTAATTTGCAGAAATAAATACATAACAAGTGTCTTATCAGTATGCAGCTATAACCAATCTTTAAGTGAAATCTAAAACTACCGAATAACTTACACAGTCAGATAAAAATACATAAACACAAAAACTAATGCAGCGTGAATCCCGATCCCACCAGACAACACAAAATCCTCCCTTATTCCCCGTAACAATAACAATAACATTAACAGTAAATAATATATATGTTGAGGCACACAACCCAATACTACCATATATCAATATCAATATGATAATTCACCCTTATTACACCATATCAATCCATTTTTATTCCTCCTGTTGCAGCGTGCAACCCGATCCCACCGTATACACATATTCACCCTTATTCCTCCTGTTGCGGCGTGCAACCCGAACCCACCGTATCATAATAAATTACACAGAGTGTACAAAAGTTTCACAAAATTTGCACAAGACCCTTACCAACACTTAGAATTTAGAACAAGGCAACCGGGAGCCGTATAATCAATAAAACTCTATACAATTAATACTACTCAGCAAGACCAAACCAGGATTATCACAAAAATACCGACAAGAACAACCTAAGAAAATAACGGGGAACAATAATTCTACGGGGTAACAAATATCTTCAACAAGGGGAGCACAATATCTACCAGGTAGCAATTAGGCATGAAATTACAAGTAGACATGTAACAATTAAAGCAGGGGAGAAACAATATAAAGAGAACAGAAAGAAATAGGTAAAACAGATAAATTGGTGGCGCATAGGTACTCGTAACCTCACGTATACGCCGCTCACATGCTTTATCATATAGCAAATAAGGCAAAGGTTACTAAACCCTCAAGTCAAGGTTAGACACAACATTTACCTTGATCCACAGGTCACTCACTGCACAATTACCACTTTTCCTCTAGATTTCACCTCCAAACCACTCGTATGTAGCCATAATTAATTTAATAACATCAAATATTGCTAAAGAAATTAATTTCAATACATAAATTTTGGTTTCCCAACATTTTCCCCCAAAGTTAAAAAATCGACCCTAGGCCCGCTTGATCAAAACTTGAGGTTCGGACCAAAACCTATTTACCCATTCACCCCCGAGCCCCATTATGTAATTAGTTCCGGAATCCGACCCCAAATCGATGTCAAAATCCCCAATTTAAAAAAATCCTCATTTCTCCCAATCCCTAATTTCTACCATGAAAGGACAAGGTTTAGGGCTAGGAATCTAATGGGTGATGATGGAAATTGAAAATGAGTTGAAGAGTACAAATATGATTTGGTGTTGAATTCCCCTTCAAAATCACTCCTAGGTCGAGTTCTAATGAAAGAGTTATGAAATTTTCGAAGAAATCCCGTTCTGGTCTGTTTTAAATATCAGGCGTCAAGCCTTCTTCGCATTCGCGAAGGGCCTGCCGCGATCACGAAAGGCATCGGCCCAAAGGCCTACGCGTTCACAAGTCCTTCTTCGCATTCGCAAAGGCTGTCCGAACTTGGCCTCCACGTTTGCGACCCAGTGATTGCGTTCACATAGAAGAACAACTGACCCTCCCCCAGGTCCCTAAGCCACTGCGTTCGCGTGAAGCTGGCCACGTTCGGGAAGGGTAAGGCCCCTCATTGCTTCGCGTTCGTGACCCAGCTTCCACGTTCGCATTTAAGAGAATCCCACTGACCCATTTTATTCTCCACGTTCACGAGAGTACCTTCGCGAACGCGTAGAAGAAAACACCAGATGACAGCTGAAGCCCCAAAACCAGATTTTCTAAGTTCTGAACATTCTGTAGCCTATCCGAAACTCACCCGAGCCCTCGGGGCTCCAAACCAAATATGCACACAAGTCCTAAAACATCATATGAACTTGCTCGTATGATCAAATTGCCAAAATAGCACCTAGAACTACGAATTTAGCACCAAATCACATGAAATTCTCAAGAACACTTTGAAATTCCTATTTTCACTACCGGATATCCGAATCACGTCAAATCAGTTCCGTTTCTCACCAAATTTCACAGATAAGGTATAAATATCATAACGGACCTGTACCGGGCTCTGAAACCAAAATACGGACTCGATACCAACAAGACCAAACATTAATCAATTTCTTAAAATTATTAGATTTTCAGTCTTTCAATTTTCAACAAAAATTCATATCTCGAGCTAGGGACCTCGAAATTCAATTTCGGGCATACGCCCAGGTCCCATATTTTACTATGGACCCACCGGGACTATCGAAATATGGGTCGGGTCCGTTTACTCAAAACATTAACCGAAGTCAACTAAAATTAACTTTTAAGGCAAAAAATTATTATTTCATCAATTTTCAACATAAAAGCTTTTCGAAAACACACACGGACTGGCACGCAAATCAAAGAGGGTAAAAATGAGATTTTAAGGCTAAAGAGCACAAAATTGAGTTCTAAAATATAAGATGACCTTTTGGGTCATCACATATTAAATTCAGAAATTACCGTTGGGAAATGAAAATTTAAACCGCGACTTTTAGTTTAAAATTTCACGCGAATAATTTTAGAAAAAGAAAAATAGATAATGGAAAAGGAAAATAAACTTGTTATAAAAAATTTATCAATCAATCAGATCCAAAGCCGAAGCCGAATGTTAAACCCCATATTTTCGTACATGAGAGTACGTCGTAAATCAATTGATGTAAGCTTAAAAATGATATGATTTTTACGTGGACTAGTAAGATCACTATTGAGGTGAGGGTCCGAAGGAGGCTCAATCTTTCACTATTTAGGAGTAAGGGAAAGCAAATGTAATTTAAGCAGGACGCCCTGGAATTCCATTCTTCAGGGAAGGAGGACCTACTAAATAAGTCTCCAATCAATCGTAGGTAGAGATCATCTTTGAAAGTACATAAAGTAAGTTAATCATGTTAACTTGGAGGTTATAAATATTTATGATCATGAACAACAAGTAGAAAGAGGGTTGGAAGACTTAGAAATTAAACGACTTGAAGAAAATAAGTTTCGTCGAAAATCGACAAGTTGAGAATGTTATAACATGTACTTTTGGGGTAAGATAGGGTACTCAAAATGATAAGGAGGTTATGTTATGAATTATTTTAGTCTTATGATAGTCGTGTGTTTTTTTTGAAGTCAAGTGAGTTGTGGAACAAAAGTTGGCAAAGGTCATCACAAGTTACATTCATAAATGTGATAAACATTAGGTCAAATGTAGCTGAGCTTTCATCCCAATGTACTTGGAATTAAGGGATTATCCACCTACCAAGTTGAATATCTACGAGTATTTCATTAAACCGTTCATCGATAAAATGTCGGAGTAGAGAGATATTTGCATTTTCGCGAGACTGCACAAGCAACACCTATGGGACCCACTTGATCGGTGGCCGACCTTCACCTATTTTTTTCTCATTTTTTATTTGAGCTTTGCTAATTTTTCGACCTCCTTCCATCCTTACACTCTCCAAACTCTCCCAAAAAGTTCTCACAAGGTGAAGAATAACCCCTCTATGGTATTGTGTTGTGAATAAGCATGATGATCAGATAAGTTAAGCTTAGGGTTTGAATGTTATCTACTGCCTAAGGTATGTTTAACATCCTCTTGGTGGCGTTTGAGGTTGATTACATATTGGTTGTTGTAACGATCCGGCCGGTCATTTTGAGAGCTTAAGCTCCGTTCAGTGGCATAAGATCTTGAACAACTTCGTATGGTGATTTTGGACTTACGCGTGCATCTGAATGACTTACGCGTGCATCTGAATTTGAATTTGGATGTCCGTAGGGTGATTTGAAGCATTTCGGCGAAAGTTGAAGTTTAGAAAGTGGAGAGGTTTGACCAATAGTTGACTTTGGTGATATCGGGGTCGAAATGAGATTCCGAGGGTTGGAATAACTTCTTTGTGTCATTTGGGACTTGTCTGCAAAATTTGATGTCATTCCAGGTTGGTTTAGAAGGTTTCGGCTCGAGTTTAAGAAGTTGGAAGATTTGAAAGTTCATAAGTTTTAGCCACCCTGTTGTTACATATTATTTTCTTCCCTGTTGAGTTGTTCTTATTACACCTAGTATTCCTTATTATGGTTATTCCTTGTGAACTAGTTCTACCATTTCTTGTGATCGAAGGTTCTTGAGTTTGATTTACTTATTGTATTCTACATTATTGTCATTGTTGCTGTTGTACTTGTTGTGGTGATGCACGAGGTTTCTGCCATGCAGTTGTTGTTGTCATGATGCACGAGGTTTCTACCGTGCGATTATTGATATGGGGTTGCACGAGGTTTCTGCCGTGCTATTGTTACTATTGATATTTACACATGCGGCATGGCAAGGCGAGATATATATATGGGTTGCACATGTGGCGAGACAAGGTGGGAACATGATTATGCACGTGTGGCGAGACAAGGCTGCCATTTGCTTTACTATTGCACACGTGGTGAGACAATGTGGACTGTGTCAGGGATTGATTTGTGATGAGTTGTGATGGCATGGGGGCATTCTTGTTGTTGATATTTGTGTAGCGGTACACTTACCTATGTGAGCTTTATCTTGTGTAAGTTGTGAAAAACATTCTACGCGCTGTTTGTTCCTTTTCTTATGCTTACTAGCTGGAATGAGCTATGTTAAAACACTTGCACAAGCATACACATAGTTAAGAACTCTTATCGGTTAAGAGGTTTTTCTTGATAGTGTTGAATATAGATGTACTCCCTTATGTACTTGCATTCTATGTGTGAGAGTAGTTCTATTTGGCACATGAATCGTCAACTCGGTTATGAGGTGAAATGAGGGCACAAGAGGCCAAATGTTAGGGTTCATATATTGGACCCCGTGAGTGTGAATAGTCCGAGGTTTGGTACCTCGTGGAGTTTATTGACTGAAACCTGATGTGAAAGCGATCGTTGTAGTTGATGTATTATTTGTTTTTCCTTGATCTGTGATTGTCGGATTTAGGGTTGTGTTTTTGTTCATTATTCTATGTCAAAATTATGGTATTTTCGCTGATAGTTATTGTTTTCTTTTCTTATTGTAACTACTGTATTACTTGCCATTTGCGTAGTATTTATGTAGATATCATACTTTGTACTTCCTATACTTATACTCGTTCAAGTTGTTTAGTCCAGTAGGTGTCTTGACTGTTCTTCGTCATTACTCCACTGAGTTTAGTCTTGATACTTGCTGGGTACTGCTATGGTGTAATCATACTACACTTCTGCACATTTGTGCATATCCAGATATTGTGAAGTCAGTTGATCATTAGCTAGTAGCGCGAATTGTTGTTGTGCAAACTCAAGGTAAACCTGCTGCTGCGTTCGCAGGCTTCGGAGTCACCTTCCTATTTTGTATTCATATTGTTTTTACCTATTTCCAAACATATGTATTTAGAAGTTGTAGCAAACCTTGTAGAGCTTATGACTTGTACAACCGATTTTGGGAAATTTTAAATTGTATAGAGAATTTCATTTCAGAAAGTATTAGATGTTATTTATTAGTGTTGTTATTTAGTAAATGTTAGGCTTACCTAGTCCTTAAGACTAGGTGCCATCACCATACCCAACGGAGGGAAATTGGGTGGTGACAAATTGGTATTAGAGCTCTAGGTTCATAGGTATTACGAGTTATAATAGAGTTTAGTAGAGTCTTCCGGATCGGTACGAAGACGTCTGTACTTATTTCCTAGAGGCTACGGAACTATTAGGACAATTTAACTTCCTTCATTCTTATCGTGCGAGTGCATTGATCTCGAAGTTTTAACTTTTATCATTCCATTCTCTCAATGGCGAGGACACGAGTTGCAGTTCCTGATAACGTTACCCCCGAAGCAGATGTCACTAGGGGTAGAGGTAGAGGCAGAGGCAGAGGCAGAGGCCGACGAGGAGCACGTGCCGTAGCTAGGGCACCTACTAGAGCAGCAGTTGAGGAGCTGCCAGTAGTTCTAGTTAGGGGGCAGGTACCAGAGGCGCCTGCTGTTACCCCCGGACTTGAGGAGACCTTAGCACAGTGCTTGAGTATGTTTGGTACATTGACTCAGGCAGGATTGATTCCGAGTGGACCAGCTACTTCATCGACCAGGGGAGGAGCTCAGACTCCTGCCGCCCACACTCCAGAGCACCGAGTTCATGTTGGTCAGGTTCTAGGTGTCATGACGACACAACCTGGGGTTCCAGTTCTGCCCGTGGTTAGGGCAGCAACATTTGAGGAAGAACAACTTAGACTTGAGAGGTACAAGAAGTACCACCCTCCTATCTTCAGTGTATTGGCGATAGATGATGCCCAGGGCTTCCTGGAGAGTGTCACTGCATTCTTCGTACTATGCGTATTGTGGAGACGAGCATGGTTGCTTTTGTTACATTTCAGCTTAGGGGAGTGTCTTATCAGTGGTGGCGGGCATATTAGTTTGGTAGCCCTACCGAGTTAGCTTCACTCACATGGGTTCAGTTTTCAGAGAAGTTCTTGAGAGAGTTTGTACCTCAATCCCTTCTGGATGCATGGCGGTCGGAGTATGAGCAGCTGCGCCAAGGCACTATATCAGTATCAGAGTATGCTGTTAGATTCAGTGATTTGGCCAGACGTGCACCTGCTTTGGTTGCTATAGTTAGGGAGCGTGTCCGTAGATTCATTAAGGGGCTTCTGCATGATATTCGATTCAGCATGGCTCGGGAGTTAGAGTCAGATGTTTTATTTCATTAGGTGGTAGGGATCGCTCGCCGAGTAGAGGGCATTTAGGATCAGGAGAGAGGACAAGTGGGGCCATTAGAGAGAGGACGAATGAGGTCAGGAGAGAGAGGATAGGGAGGCGAGGAGTCCTCGTAGGCCTGAGAGATCTATTGGTCCTTATTTTGGAGGCAGGGTAAGACATGGTAGAGGTTTTGTGGGTCAACCAGTTCAGTTTGCACTTTAGGCTTTGCACAACCTTTTAGATGCTCATGGGTCTTATGGTACCTGTATCTCTCAGTTTCCATAGCCACGCCAGTCGAGAGGTTTCTTTGAGTGTGGAGATACCATCCACTTGGTGAGAGATTGTCCCAGACTCCGGACATATGTGTCATAGTGAGGTATTCAGGCGAGTAGGGGGCGCCCAAGAGGGCGAGGCCTGTCCCATTGATGTGTTTCATATAGTAGGATGGAGGATATTGTTTTAGACAATGTCATACAAGTATGTTTTTGCTTTGTTACAGAGAGGCACCATTCGTATTTCGTTTTGGTTCTGCTTATCGGGACGAGTTCCCTTATTTGTTGTTTCACTTATGGGTGAGTTTCATGATTTTCACTCTGTTTATGTGTTTTCCCCTGTTGGGAGATTCTATGAATGGTAGCCGTGTCTATCATTTATTTTTATTCATCATTGAGAGTTGTGAGACTAGAAGGGAGTCCCTGTTGTTCATTATGGTAGGTTTTGATGTGAGTTCTGAGTATTCTTGGTTGCAATTTGTGAAGTGGTACTCTACCGGGGTGAGAGTTCAGTAAGTGTTTTGATTTTATTGGCAAAACTAAGTTAGTGGAAGATTTTAATTAATATGATGTATATTCGACCTATTATTTAGAGTTGAGGGTGAGACCCTCGCGATTTCATGTGATTTGATATGTGTGAGCCGGGCTGCACGCCGCGCTGGAAAGTTATACCAGGATGAGATCCTTATGATTGTTCATGTACTTCGATTTTCCTATTTAAATTGATTCGTAGTATGGTATTGATAAAGAGTGGTGCCTTTCGGGCTTGTTTGATATTTCTACTATGTGTTCTTTTTTACATATTCAGTCATTTTCGTTCTATGCTTCTTGAGTTTTAGCTTGCGGGGTGTGTGCCCGGTGGTATTAGTTGTGACTTGTTGATTAGGATGTATAGTTATGAGTCTTTGTCGTTCTTGCACCATCGTCAGTGTTGTGGAGGCTTGAAATGGGCTCCTATCGGACATGAGGCTAATTGCCAGTGTTGGTTTTGATTACGGGCAGCTATTGTGATCATAACTGTTATTGGGCCTATGTGTGATGTGTCATGCTGAGTGGTTGTACCTTGTGGGTGTAGGCATGGTTTGTTGTAGCTGGTTTATATGGATACCGGGTATGGATTTAGAATCGGGCCTTTTAGAAATGAATAGAAGGTGAGAATTTTAAACTCTGAGGCTTATCAGTGTTGGTGGAAAGGCTAAATTACAAATGAGTTGATGTCGTCAGGCTTATTTAGATTGGGGTGATGTGGGATTACCCGGGGTGTATCGTGGAGGTGTGCATTTAGTGATTTAAAGACTTCAAGGCGATTCTTGGCACATTCGAGGACGCACATTTGTTTTAAGAGGGGGAGGATGTAATGACCCGACCGATCGTTTTGATAATTTATGCTCCATCGGAGGCATAAGGTCTTGAACAGCTTTGTATGGTGATTTTGGACTTAGGCGTGCATCCCAATTTGAATTTGGAGGTCCGTAGGGTGATTGGAAGCATTTCGGAAAAAAATTGAAGTTTGGAAAGTGGAAGGGTTTGACCAATAGTTGGATTTGGTGATATTGGGTTCATAATGAGATTTAGAGGGTTGGAACACCTCCGCTATGTCATTTGGGACTTGTCTGCAAAATTTGACGTCATTCCGGGTTGGTTTGACATGTTTCAGCACAAGTTTTAGAAGTTGGAAGATTTGAAAGTTCATAAGTTTGATTCTTGGTGCAATTTGTATTTTCGGTGTTGTTTGATGTGATTTGCGACCCCAAGCGATTCCGTGTTAGATTATAGAACTTTTTTGTGTGTTTTGACGGGGTACCGGGGGCATCGGATGTGTTATGGGTGCGCTACAGATCATTTTCCTCCTATTTTGAACTACTGTTCCTGTTTTTTGGTGTCCTTCTTCGCGATCGTGAAGTGCCTTTCGCATTCGCAAGTGTTACTGCTGACCACCTCAAAATTCTTCTTCGTGTTCGTGTTCAACCTCTCGCGTTTGTGAAGATCTGCCTTTCCCTTTCATCACGTTCGCGTTTAGCCACCCGCGTTTGCAAAGCACTCCCTGGCAGCTTCATATTTATTCTTTGCGTTCATGTTCTCCATGTCACATTCGCATAGGTCCTGTCCCTTTTTCTTCGCGTTCACGTCCCTTCTCTCGAGTTCAGGAAGGGTTTTTCTGGACAACCTTACTTTCCTTCTTCACAAACGCGAGCCTTCTCCGCGTTCGTGATGCTTTTAGATCTGGGCAGAATATAAGATTTCCAAATCGAGGCTTAAGCCTTTTTCATCATATTTTGACTTGTAAATCTCGGTTTTGAGTGATTCTTTGTGGGATTTTCTAGCAAATGATCCACTCTTATCGTTTTACTTGATTCATATGTGCCTTAATTGAAACTGTAATCTCTTCCATTGCCATGTTATCTTTTCCCTAACTCCTTATCTTTATTTGAAGTTGTAGTTACCCCTTTTGTAAGTTTTCACCCTTAATTGAGGTTACAGTGATCTTCTCGCTGCCTACCTTTATTTGAATTGGCTATATCTCTCCTGTAATTGTCCAAAATAAAAAGAAGCTTTCTTGGTTGTTGAACTGTACATTGTGGGACTGTTGTTACATATTATTTTCTTCCCTGTTGAGGTGTTCTTATTACGCCTAGTATTCCTTATTATGGTTATTCCTTGTGAACTAGTTCTACTGTTTCTTGTGATCGAAGGTTCTTGAGTTGATTTACTTAACGTACTCTATATAATTGTCATTGTTGCTGTTGTACTTGTTGTTGTGATGCATGAGGTTTCTGCCGTGCAGTTGTTGATATGGGGTTGCACGAGGTTTCTACCGTGTTGTTGTTACTATTGATATTTGTACATGCGGCGTGACAAGGTGGGATATATATATATATATATATATATATATATATGTGTGTGTGTGTGTGTGTGTGTGTGTGTGTGTGTGTGTGTGTGTGTGGGTTGTGCATGTGGCGAGACAAGGCGTGAACATGATTATGCACGTGTGGCGAGACAAGGCGGGCATTTACTTTACTATTGCACAAGTGGTTAGACAAGGTGATCTATGTCAGGGATTGATCTGTGATGAGTTGCGATGGCATGGGGGCATTCTTGCTGTTGATATTTGTGTAGCAGTATACTTACCTGTATGAGCTTTATCTTGTGAAAGTTGTGAGAAAACATTCTACATGTTGTCTGTTCCTTTTCCAGAGTTCATAGTTAAAGAGTGGTAAGCTCGGGATGAGTATGGAGTCGACTGCTAGCCATGCCTCCCCAGGTTTGGGTCCTGACACCGAAGCCGAGCAACGATGACGACGACACAAGGATTTCTCTCTTTTCAACTCTTTAAGAGGCAGAAGAAGTGTTTCTCTATATGAGCACAAGGATTTTCTTTCCATTTTCATATGAGCGACAAAGCTCCTTTAAAAAGGAGATTTTCAAAATTTTCGTTGTTCCTCCTATTTTTTCCTCTATTTCTCATTCATACCTTAACTCAAACTCAACAATTCCCCACATGAATGAGAATGACTATATGATGAAAACAATGTATGAAAAACTATGTGATTCGCAAGTAAGGATTAATTCTAGGCTTTCCTTTGAACTTTTCATAGTGAACTTATGTCGATTATATTCGGTCAATCGGTAGATTTGATATGTTTGAACCATCAAACTTTGGTATATACCTAGATAACCATAAGTCACACAGTCAATTCTCAACCCTCTTTGGTTCTCATTTTTTCAATTTGTTTCAGCCATGAACACCGACTCGTTTCATAAGTACGTAGAGAACTGCCTTAAAAAATTCTCCTTGAAGCGTCTTACACTTCATACTTACATAAGTAATCCATAAACGTGTAATCTCATAGATACACTATTTAATAATCCTCATATCAAATTTAGAAACCATTAAAAATAATTAATGATTTATTGTTGATACTGAACATTGTTTTTATCATGAGAATAGAATAAAAATTTTATTTGACAATGTTGAATTGTCAGTCATAACTTTATTTGATCTCCTTAAACCTAGATCTTGGGATCTCTATTCAGTTAGGTAGAGTTACTGCCATGATGACTTGTCCTCGGCCATAGTCTCATTTCCTTTGATGATTTATCAACTGCCTCTATAGTTAGGACCTTTATAAGTATATCCGAAACATTATCTTTTGACTTTACATACTAGAGAGTAATTGTCGTATGTCTTCGTCGTATGTGACAAGATTTTCTGTTATACATAATGCTTCCAGCCCTTCCTCTTTCTGCTTGACTATCATAATGTATAGATCTAGGAGTCACTAGTTTTAAACCAAAATAGAATATCTTCGAAGAAATTCCGGAGTAATTTAACTTGTTCTTCAGCTTTGTCTAAACTTATAAACTCAGACTCCATTGTAGAGCGAGTGATGCATTTATGTTGGAAGATTTCTAATATACTTATCCTCGACTAATAGTAAAAACATATCCACTAGTAGATTTAGTTTCTGCTGATCTAGTGATCCAATTTGCATCATTATATCATTTAATCACAAGAGAATACGTATTATAGTGCAAAGCATAACTTTGGGTGTATTTTAAATTCCCAAAACTCGTTACGCTGTCGTTTAGTATGTTTCGTCGGGATTACGTAATGTTTCAATTTATTTACTATACAAGCTATTTATCATGTACATATTACTTCTAAACACTCAAGCGTAGTCCAATTGAGACTTGATCTGACCTAGTTTCTTTGAAAGAGAAACGTTTGCATTAATCAGAGTCTTTGCAACTTTGAAATCTAAATACTTAAGTTTTTCAAGTACCATTTTAATATAAATAATGAGATTGAGAAATGCTAGACTTTGAGGAGTCCTATGGATTTTTTTTTTCTGGAAGTAAATCTGCAACTCCTAAGTCTTTCATATCAAACTTGTTAGCAAGCATGTGATTAGTAACATTTATGTCGGCAATGTCTTTGCTCATTATTGACATAGAAAAGATATAAACAAATAATGACTATGTGATTTGAAGCATTCTTAATGTAAATATATTTATCAAAATTATTAATCTTAAACCCATTTTCCAATATTATTTGGTCAAATTTCACATGCCATTGTTTGGGTGCTTATTTTGGCCAGTAGAGTAACTTAACAAGTCGACCTACATTTTTTTTCCCGAGAAGTACAAACCATTCAGGCTGTTCAATGTAAATTTCTTTCTCCAAATTCCCATTTAAGAAGGTTGTTTTAATATATATTTGATGGAATTGAAGATCATACATGGAGCCCAATTCTATTAACATTCGAAGGGATGTAATCCTTATTATTATCGAATATGTATCAAACTAATCAAGACCTTCTCGTGTCTAAAATATTTGACAATAAGTCTTGTCTTGTATTTATCAATAGTTCCATCATCTTTAATTTTTCTCTTGAATATCTATTTGGAATCTAAAAGTTTGTGAAACGACCCAACCGATCGTTTTGAGTATTTTAGCCAAGTTACCTTATTTATTGCCTCCTCTATGTTATGTTGTGGTTATGTGACTTGACCGGGTGGTTGGCTTGGGTTTCGGATGAGTTTCCGAGTGAAAGACACTTAGGTCCAAGGTTAGAAGCTTAAGTTAAAAGAGTTGACCACAATTTGACTTTTGTATAGATGACTCCGTAATAGAGTTTTGACGGTTTCGATAGCTTTGTATGTTGCTTTTGGACTTAGGAGTGTGTTGGGATATTTATTTGGAGGTTCATAGGTCGTTTTGGCTTGAATCGACAAAAAATAGAAAGTTGAAGGTTTTGAAGGTTGAGAAGTTTGACCGAGAATTGACTTTATTGATTTCGGGGTCGGATTTAGATTCTGGAAGTTGGAATACGTCTGTTGTATCATTTATGACTTGTGTGCAAAATTTGAGGTTAGTCAGAGTTGGTTTGGGATGAATCGACATTAGTTTTGGAAGTTAGATGATCATGGTTTCAATAGGTTTGAATTGGGTTGCGATTAGTAGAATAGATGTTGTTTCATGTGATTTTAGACATCAAGTAGGTTCGTTATGCATTTTTGAACTTGATGGTATGTTCAGATGGGGTCCCAGGGGCCCTGAGTGTGAATTAGATTGAAATCGGGTTCATTTTTGGACTTAGTTGATTGCTGAAGAATTGAAGTTCTGGTGTCATCATACCTACGGTGGGTTTGGACGCAGGTGTGATTGGTTATTGCAGAAGCGAATAGGGCCAGCCAGGGGAAAGGTCACAGGTGCAGACACCTGGGTGTAGATGCGCATCCGCAGGTGAGACGATGCTACACATAAGCAAACCTTGAGTGTATTGTGTTGGACTGCATGTGCTGTCAAGCTTCCGCAGAAGCGGGCTCGCAGAAGTTAGCCACAGTTGTCGTGCCTCCTCTTTCCTCGCGGAGATCGGGTTTATGACATTCGGCTGAGACAACTCTTTCCTTTTGGGAAAGGGGTTTGTGTTTTGAGAGTCTCCACCTAACGATTTTTTTCAAAAGGTGCGTTAGGACACCAAAGGGGCTCGTTTACAACTATGTTGTTAACCAAAGATAGGTTAAGGGCTTGCAATTATCCTAAGGGGAAGGTGTTAGACACCCCTCAGGATCCAAAAGTATGGTTCCCGGCCAAACAACTTTTGTGAATTTGTACGGCTTAACAAACAAACAAATAAAGGCTCAAATAAGAGGGGATTTAAGTCTTAAGCATGCAGATGTTTGAAAATAGTAAAGAAGGTTAGATTTTGAAAGGATTACGATCTAAGCATATAAAGGGTATCCTAGGTTTATAATAATATGGATCACATCAGTACAATACCCAGTAATCACTCCTCGAAGAGGGGATACACATGGTATTAGCGCACCGGTCATCATATCCATTTCTACCCATTCCCACCCTGTGAAAGTAACTAAATCGAGTGTTGGTATCGACCTCTATTGCATGCTGTTACCCGTCCCTTCCTATCAGTCCTGGAGGAATTTAGGACTTCTATCCTATAAGGGATGTTCTAGGAAGACCCTCAGGTTTGAAGGAAAAATACTAAGGCGACATATAAGAACATGTAGGACTGCAATTAGGGGGGAACACAGAAAAGCAGAGAAAAGGCACAAGTATACCTCCACAGGCAATGCAAGTAGGCCGCACAACTCATACACATTTAAGGTCTTTTGATTCAGATCCTAAAACATGGTATCTAAATGATAATAACAAAGACATATTTATTGCATAATTCAGAGAGGAAGTCTTAATCAGGCTTGCCTATTGGTTTTAAGCATGCTGACAGTTGGACACTAATTAGAAAGGACAGTTCTGGTTTTATTTCTTTAACTGATTTCCTAAGGCTTGCCTAGGTGTAAAATAACATGCAGCAGTAGTTAGACTAGGTGTTGTTAAACGAGTATGAATGAAATCCTAAGACATGGTATCTAATGCACATGTAAGGATGCAGAATACAGAATCCTAAGAAGGATTTCTAAATGCATAATAATTACAGCATTAAGCACGATTTCAGAATATGCAAGAGTGGCAGTTTATTTTAGTGTCGTTTATCCTAAACAGTATCTCTAAGTGTGCATAGCAATATGAAACATGATTGCAGAAGATACCAATTATTAACATTATTTACCCTATCACAGAATTTTCTAAGTGATGAATGACAGTACTGAAACAAGATGCTGAAACAGTGTTCATAAAGCCTAAATAGCATGATTGCATGATATGCTTTGCACATGTTGATCCTAAACATGATTCTATTGCGCAAATAAGGAATGTAAACCTAATATCATGGTTTCTACCCTTTAATATTTATAACATGCATAACTACCCTTTTCCCTTTGCACTACCCATCCTCAATAGTTGTTTACAAATAGTTATTATAGGCCATTTGTATAAATTACATAATTGAAATGAGAAAAAGAAGTTATGCTATAGGGAGCCTACTAACAGGCACAGAATCTCCAGAATCCTCATTGTCGTTAGTTCACAACCTTTCATACAAATCCAGGTGTGTTAGAGTTCCCTAAGGATCTCAAAGGATCCCGGGCAGTACTCACACCCAAATTTTCATAACCAAATTGAGTAAGTGCAGTGTGGAATGGCCAGCCTTTGTGTGTCAACATTCAGAGAGAGCTCAAGGGTCCCAAAGCAATGCTCACACTAAGGGGGTAGAACTTAAAGGTCTAGGAGTATGGTGAGAGTGCTTGACATAGTTTTGAAATAGGTTAGTCGGAAAACAGTTTGAAAATGAGTAGTTTGAAATAAGTTTTGGAGAACATGGGATTTTGCTTTTAGTGAAAACAGTTTGAAAGAAAGGGATTAGGACAACCAACAACTCAGAACCACATCAACATGCATAGTACAAGGAAGCAGTCACAAACAGGGAATAAGGGATTGGAGACAAGTAGGCTGCTCATGAAGCAGATTTGCATACAAGTTAACACTAAGGTATCACATAATTTTAACAACCACAAAATAGTTTTCATAAAGATGTTCAGGCCAGAAACATAATAGAATCAGATTGAGGGATGCCAAAGAGGAAGTACATAAAAAACAGAGTTACACATAGGTCCAAGAGAAAGGGTTATAGCATATGTTCAGAATTACATGTAACTAAGTGACACAAATACATGCTTATAGTGTGCTGGGGATCAGGGGTAAGGCATATTCCTAGTGAAACATATAAGAAGGCAGTAAAACATGCTGAAACTAAAGGGAAAAGGATAATCACATTGGTAAAACAACAAATTGGCATTCTAATTGTAAGGTAGGCAGCAGAACCACAAGTAGAAGCATAATAGAAACAAAAGAAATTGAAATATTGAAAGAGGCATGTTGTTTTTGATGCTTTAAGTAAAACTAAAAAACATACCAGTTAAATGAGAGAATAAGTGCAGAGTGAGGAGCAGTAGAGTGAAGAACAATAACTGAAATACTATAATGACTGAAAAAGGGACGGATAATGCCCTGAAGGACTAGGCCTCACCAATAGCTGATACGAGATGTCCTAGCAAGCAGAATCATCAACCTGTAAATCGTTACCTGCATCGCGAAATGCAGGCCTCGGGAAAAAAAGGGACAAGTATATTTGAATTGCACTGGTATGCAAAAAATTGAAGGAAAGAACTGTAAATACTGAAACTGAAACTTATAATTGAACTAAAGATAGGAAGTAAGGTTATGAATAATCCCTCTTCCGAATGATGAAACAACTGTTTATCTAAATAAATAGACTGCGGCCTCAGGCCCAATATATGTGAGCACAAACTACAGACTAGGGCCCAAGTATATGTATGCACAACTGCAGCCTCAGGCCCAAAAATGCATAAAGCCTAAACTGCGGCCTCAGGCGCAAATACAGGGGTTCAACATTCAATAATTTAGAATCAGGAACTGAAAATCATATTGTAACACATGATACTGACTGAAGCATACCGAGTTACATGATATTGGAATACTGAATAGGACTAGACTGAGATGTGTATTCATAATAAGTTGACTTGTCATAACTGAAACTCATAGAAAATTGATTGATTATGAAACTATGCCATTAAGAGAATAGAAGTTCTACGACTATTCATGGAACTAAGGCATAATTACTTTCTGAGTAAACTAGTAATAGTCATAATGAATGGTACGTAGGGAGAATCATAGACATTCCCAAACGTAAAAAGTTAGCCTCACATACCTTAACTTCCTGCTCTCGAGCGTAATACAATGTTTCTCAACCATTTCAATTTTAATCTATAGCAATACAAGTCAAAGGGATGCCATATTAGCTATGATACTCATATTTTGGCCACTTAACTATTTTATCAAACACTTGGTGAGAATAAAACTTCATAGTCCTTATTAATGGTGTTTCGACACCCAATAACACGTTCTCGTGCTCCTAGATAAATTCTAAAGTCTCAAGTGGTTATAATCAACATCATTCTCCATCACCCATAAGGAATACAACACCCTTAACCAATAATCAACAACCCAAACCTATAACCGTTCATGCTTTTCTATCAAACCCATCAACTCATATATCATGAACTAGAGTCTATAATCATTAATCCAATGCTAGAATCAATTAGAGGGTGAAGACATTACCTTTTTGAAGTTCAATCCCCTTGACTTCGAGTTCTAGGGTTCCTTCTCTTAACAATGATGTCCCAATCGAATATCTAATGATATGGAGGGTTTACCATTGTTAATAAGATGTTGGAAAATTGAAATTAACTTAGGATCACCATTAGAATTACCTTGGATGGTGGAGGGACCTTTAAGGAGTTAGGTTCTTGAGAGCTCTCCTTTCTAGAGCAAGTTTTTGTGTTTTGGAGTGCGGGGGACGAAGTAGGGCTTTAAAATGACTCCCCAGGTGCGCCCCCTTGCACCTAAAGGCATGATCACACAACTGACCGCGCAAAATGGCAGTCGCACTGCCTCAAGTGCGTGTCCATGCACGTGACCCTCCGAGCGCGCACCTGGGCGTGCATATTGTGCACTTCTCTGTAAGACACACATAGCGTTTTGCATAGAGATCCGTTCAGACTACAAAATATATCGTTGGAAATCTATTTCAAAGGCCTACAACTTTCTTTTTTTAAGTTTTCCCAAACTCCTTACACATTTCCACTAAATTCTACTGCAAGACAGACCTTTTATAAACTTAGTAGATTTTATCGCATCTTATACACCTCACTCTTTGTCTTGATTCGAAAATAACTCTTTCCACCCATACTCATACCAATAGAACTTCACATGTCCAAAATGTAACATTAGTACTCATTTAACACATTCATACCTAAATTGAATTTACGGGGTGTTACATTATCTCCCCCTTTGGAATCATTCGTCCTCAAATGATGGTCTTGGTGGTAACTACGACTATCTATGGACATTAAATGGGTGTTATGGTGACATGCGAATACTGACTATCATAAAAAAATGTATTCCAAACTGAGCGAATATGTGATTACTGAATACTGAGCTGAGTAAATACTGAAAGACATGGAGATTATAATATAAGGTCTAAATGGAAAGGTTAATTACCTTCCACATTTTCCGTTTGCTCTTCACAGAGGATATCTGGATTTCATGTACTCTTCGGCTTCCTATGTAGCCTCTTCAATATCTTGATTCCTCCAAAGCACTTTCATTGAAGCAATGTCCTTAGTTCTGAGATTTCGTATTTGACAATCAAGAATAGCCATTGGAATTTCTTCGTAAGTCAGGCTATCTTTAACCCCTATAATCTCCGTAGGAACCACAAGTAACGGGTCTCCCTTGAATTTCTTCAACATAGACACATGAAACAGTGAGTGTACAACAACTAATTATAGTGGCCACTAATCCACATGCCTGATCCTTCGCAGGATTCTATATGGTCAAATATAGTGGGCACTAAGATTCCCCTTCTTCCCAAATCTCATAACACCTTTCATAGGCGAAACTTTCAGAAACACCCAATCATCAAGTTGGAACTCTAAGTCTCTGCACCACACGTTCGTATAGGACTTTTGGTGACTTTGAGTCGTCTTCAAATGCTCTTTTATCAAGTAAACTTTTTCCATAACATGATAGACCAAATCAGGTCCTACCAACTCCGCTTTTCCATCTTCGAACCAACCATTTGGTGATCTACACCTTCGACTATACAGAGCTTTGTACAGTGCCATATTGATACTAGAGTGATAGCTTTTATTATAGGCAAACTCAATGAGAGGTAGATGATCATACCAATTACCTTTAGAATTGATAACACACGCCCTCAACATTTCTTCAAGAGTCTGGATGGTGCATTCCGCCTGGCCATCTGTTTGAGGATAAAAAGCGATGCTGAGATTCACCCTTGTTCCCAATCCTTTCTGAAAGGATTTTCAAAAGTTCGTTAACTGAGCACCACGGTCTGAGATGATGGGCAAAATATTCCCATGCAATCAGACGATTTCTTGGATATACAACTTGGCATAATTCTCTACTGAATATGTAGTCTTCACTGGAAAGAAGTGAGCTAACTTGGTAAGTCGGTCTACAATCACCCAAATCGAATCATGCTTCCGAAATGAGCGAGGTAGACCTGTTATGAAGTCCATGTTTATCATCTCCCATTTCCAAATGGGGATTTCTATCCTCTGAGCTAAACCACCAGGGCACTAGTGTTCGACTTTTACATGCTGACAATTTGGACACTTAGCCACAAAATCTTCTATCTTCTTTTTCATATCATTCCACTAATAAATATCCTTAAGATCATAATACATCTTTCTGGAACCTGGGTGAACAGAATACCTGGAATTGTCGGCTTCTGACATAATCCGCTCTCTGAGCCCATGTACGTCTGGAATGCATAGTATGCCTTTATACCTCAAAGTACCATCATCTCCCCCTTGTTCAAAAGTCGTAGTCTTGTGTTTGTGAATTCCATCCTTCAGCTGCAATAAGTAGGGAAAACTAAACTGCTTTTCCTTCACTTCGGCTACTAAGGAGGATTCAGCCCTGTTCTGAAGAACAACGCCCCCATTTGGAGCCCAAAAGTCGAACTTCTAGACTTGCTAAGTGGTGGAATTCCTTCATCATAGTTTTCTTGTCTGCCTCAACATGCGCTAAGCTTCCCATAGAACGCCGACTGAGAGCATCGGCTACAACATTTGCTTTCCCCAGATGATAAAGGATATGTACATCATAATCTTTAAGTAATTCGAGTCACCTTCTCTGACGTAGATTCAATTCTATTTGCTTGAAGATGTACTAGAGACTCTTTTGATCTGTAAAAATGTCAACATGCACCTTATACAAATAATGGGGCTAGATCTTAAGCGCAATCACCACAACTGCTAACTCAAGATCATGAGTCGGATAATTCTTCTCGTGTGACTTGAGTTTGTCTCGATGTGTAAGCTATGACTTTACCATGCTACATTAATACATACCTAAGTCCAACCCCAGAAGCATCACAATAAACGACGAACTCTTTGGTTCCATCCGGTAGTGTCAAGACTGGAGCTGAAGTCAACCTCTTCTTTAAGTCCTCAAAACATTTCTCGCAAGCGTCCGACCATTGAAACTTTACTTTCTTCTGAGTCAATCTAGTCAAAGGGAACATGGTAGAAGAAAATCCCTCTACGAAATGCCTCTGATAGCCTGCTAGACCTAAGAAACTTCTTATATCGGATATTGAGGTGGGTCTAGGCCAATTATTCACTGCCTCTATTTTTTGAAAGTCCAGCTTCACGCCTTCCCCTGAGATGACATGGCCCAAAAAATGCTACTGATTTCAACCAGAATTCACAGTTAGAAAATAGCTACTGATCCTGCAGTGTCAGCAACAAAATTCTGAGATGTTCTGCACGGTAAGTCTCGCTATAGGAATAAATCAATATGTCATCAGTAAACACAATAACAAATAGATCAAGATAACGATTGAAGAACCTATTCATAAGGTCTATGAAAGTTGCTGGTGCATTCATTAAACCAAATGACATTACCAAAAATTCGAAATGCCCATATCGAGTCCTAGAAGCTGTTTTTGGAATTTCAACTGATGGTATCCTGATCTGAGATTAATCTTGGAATAACACTGGGCACCCTGAAGTTGATCAAATAAATCATCTATTCTGGGAATAGGGTACTTTTTCTTGATGGTGACTTTATTCAACTGACGATAGTCAATGTACATACGCAAAGACCCATCCTTCTTTCGGACAAACAAGACCGGTGCGCCCCAAGGTGAGACACTTAGCCTTATAAATCCCTTATCTAAAAGATCCTTCAACTGGACTTTTAGCTCTTTCAACTTTGTTGAAGCCATTCTATAAGGCGGGACAGATATCCGCTTAGTTCTTGGAAGTAGATCAATTCCAAAGTCAATCTCTCTATCGGGAGGGACTCCAGGAAGATCTTCGGGAAACACTTCTGGGAACTCATTTACAATTAGTACCGACTGGAGAGTGGGAATCTGAGCATCTGCATCCTTAACTCAAACCAGGTGATAGATATACCCTTTAGAGATCATCTTTCTGGCTTTAAGATAGGAGATAAACCTACCCCTAGGTGCTACTACATCATCCCTCCATTCTAAGACCGGTTCATAGGGAAATTCAAAAATTACTATTTGGTTCTACAACCCACTGTGGCATAACAGGACTCTAACCAATCCATGCCCATGATTACATCAAAGTCTACCATCTCCAATTCTACTAAGTCTGCTACAGTAAGACGATGGTACACTTTGACTGGAAATCCCCTATAGATACGTCTTGCTAGAACTGATTCTCCAACTGGAGTGGACGCTTCAAAGGGTTCACACAAATTTTTTGGTTCTATCCCAAATTTCATAGCAATATATGGGGTTACATAAGATAGTGTAGATCCCGGATCCATAAGAGCGTAGACATCAAAAGTGAATATTGTTAGCACACATGTGACACATCTCCACGAGCCTCTGTATCCTGACGGCCTGCTAGTGCATACAAGCGGTTCCGACCACCACCTATATTACTGGACTTTGCTGCACCACGCCCTTGTTAGGTTTGAGATTTATGAGAGGCTACCGAATTAGTGGGCTGAGTACATTGCCTCCATTGTTCTGCTTCGTTGATGGACAATCCCTCAAGAAGTGGCCCTGCTAAGCGCACCCAAAGCAACAATTTATGCCCGTGACTGTTAATCTACTGCTTTGAAATTTTGGTTTATCTTGTTAAACTTGGACCTCTGAATTGGCGCACATGCTCAAGATGGAGGAGGTACTGATTTTGATTTCCTGAAGAACTGGCGATTGCCTCGTGCTTGAAATCCCTCATGGTTGAAATTTCCTGCAGACTTAGCTCTCTTGCTGAATTCATTGTCCTTCTCTCTCTGTAGCCGCTCTTCTTCCTTCAACCTGTCTTCGTTCCCTTGAAGAAAGGAAACCATCTTAATAATGGTCATGTTATTGTTCTGAGCAGCTATATTAGCATTAGCAAACAAGTCATCTGAAAGCCCCAAAATAAACTGCCTAACTCTAGCCCTCATATCACGTACCATTTCCGCAACATACTTAGCCAAGGAGGTGAACTTGAGGTAGTACTCATTCACACTCATATCATTCTGTCTGAGTCTCTCAAACTCCAAAGCCTTAGCTTCCAAAACCTCAATGGGTAGAAAATGCTCAAGGAACGCATCTGCAAACTCGTTCCAAGTTGCAGGAGCCGCATCCTCCTATCGGGACTCTTCCCATGTTTCATACCAAGTGTTGAAAACATCCTTAAGCTGGTACACAACAAGCTCTACTGCCTCATTGTCTGTAGCATGCATCATTCGAAATATCTTCTGAACATCATTAATGATGTTTTGCGGATCCTCGTCCTTTTTGGACCCTGTGAAGACTGGAGGTTGCATGTTGAGGAATTCCCTGGACCTGGAACTACCTATCTCATCAACAACACTTGTCCCCTGCCTTTGAGCCTATGTAGCAACAATTTGGGTGAGCAACTGGATAGCTCCCTTGACATCTATGTCTGAAGCATTGGGAACCGAGTCTGTTGCAACTTCTTGGGCCGGAGTGACCCCCTCCTGAGCAGCAGTAGTTATATCCCCCTAGCTAGTAGCTGAGGCCCTCGTGGTGTACTTTCTTTTTGCAGGCATTTTTTGAAATATGTATTTTGTATGAGTTAGAAGGATTCCTGAAAACATAGCTCTAACTGCACGATGAAGAGTATGAAAGAGATGCAACCGTCCTAAATGTCTTGGTGGTCAACTGTTTACATGTGTGGTGCGCACACATACATAAAAGTGACCCCATTAGACACGGCTTCATAGACTCCCTAGGACTCTTGAACCTAGGCTTTGATACCAAGCTTTGTCATGCCCCGAACCATGGCCTGGGCGTAGCACGACACTCAGTGCCTAATTACATATGACCGAGCGAACCAACTGGGTGGCTGGATCAACATGTGGTATAACTGTAAGCTGAATATATACATTCAACATGTTGATCTACTAAAGAGTCTAACTGATATATTATAAATGCAGAAAGTACTGGAAAGTATGTAAATGTAAATGAGTAGCCAAAAATTCTAACACATAAAAGCCTTCTAATATCTGACAGAATGGGATATAGTCTATGATGATATAAAGAATACTGAAATGCTAAATTTTACCGAGACAAGGTCCCCGGTATACCTTATTAACTGAAATACTATAACGGCTGAAAAAGGGAGGGATAATGCCTCGAAAGACTGGGCTTCACCAATAGCTGATACGAAATGTCCTAGCAAGCAGAATCGTCAACCTGTAAATTGTTACCTGCATCGCGAGATGCAGGCCCTGGGCAAAAATGGACATCAGTACATTTGAATTGCACGGGTATGTAAAACGACTAAAGGAAAGAACCGTAAATACTGAAAATGAAACTGAAACTGATAACTGATAATTGAACTAAAGATAGGAAGTAAGTTTATGAATACTCCCTCTTCCGAATAATGAAACAATTGTTTATCTAAATAAATAGACTCCGGCCTCAGGCCCAATATATATGAGCACAAACTACAACCTAGGGCCCAAGTATACGTATGCATAACTGCAGCCTCAGGCCCAAAAATGCATAAATCATAAACTGCGGCCTCAGGCGCAAATATAGGGGTTCAACATTCAGGAATTTAGAATCAGGAACTGAAAATCATATTGTAACACATGATACTGAAATACTGAAGCATACTGAGTTACATGATATTGAAATACTGAATAGGACTAGACTGAGATGTGTATTCATAATAAGTTGATTTGTCATAACTGAAACTCATATAAAATTGAATGGTAATGAAACTATGCCATCTAGAGAATAGAAGTTCTACGACTATTCATGGAACTAAGACATAATTACTTTCTGAGTAAACTAGTAATAGTCATAATGAGTGGTACGTAGGGAGAATCATAGACATTCCCAAACGTAAAAAGTTAGCCTCACATACCTTAACTTTTTATTCTCGAGCGTAATACAACGTTTCTCAACCCTTTCAACTTTAATATATAGCAGTACAAGTCAAAGGGATTCCATATTAGCTATGAGACTCGTATTTTGGTCACTTAAGCATTTAATCAAACACTTGGTGAGAATAAAGCTTCGTAATCCTTATTAAAGGTGTGTCTACACCCAATAACCCATTCTCTTGCTCCTAGATAAATTCTAAAGTATCAAATGGTTATAATCAATATCATTCTCCATCACCCATAAGGAACACAACTCCCTTAACAAATAATCAACAATCAACAACCCAAACCTATAACCGTTCATGCTTTTTTATCAAACCCATCAACTCATATCTCATGTAGTAGAGTTTATAATCATTAATCCAATTCTAGAATTAATGAAAGGGTGAAGACATTACCTTTTTGAAGTTCAATCCCCTTGAATTCGAGTTCTAGGTTCCTTCTCTCAACAATGATGTCCCAATCGATATCTAATGATATAGAGTGTTTAACCATATTAATAAGATGTTGGGAAATTGAAATTAACTTAGAATCATCATTAGAACTTACCTTGGATGGTGGAGGGACCTTTAAGGAGTTAGGTTCTTGAGAGCTCTCGTTTCTTGAGCAAGTTTTTGTGTTTTGGGGTGTGGGGACGGAGTAGGGCTTTAAAATGACCCCCCAGGTGCGACCCCCATGCACCTGAAGGCCTAACCGCGCACCTGACCGCGCAAAATGGCAGTAGCACTGCCTCAAGTATGTGACCGCGCACGTGACCCTCCGGGTGTGCACCTGGGCGCGTATATTGTGCACTGCTCATAAGTGTTTGCACAGATATCCGTTCAGGCTCCACAATATAACGTTAGAAAGCTATTTCGAAGGCCTATAACTTTTTTGAGTTTTACCAAATTATTTACATATTTTCACTAAATCCTGCTGCAAGACAGACCTTTTATAAACTTAGTAGATTTATCGAATCTTATACACCTCACTCTTCGTCTTGATTCAATAATAACTATTTCCACCCATACTCATACCAGTAGAACTTCACATGTCCAAAATGTAATATTACTACTCATTTAACACATTCATACCTAAGTCAAATTTACGGGGTGTTACATTAATAATCCGAAGCCACCCCGAAACTCACCCAAGCCTCTTGGGACCCCGTCCGAATATGCCAACAAGTCCATATACATACTCCAAAATTATGAAAAGTCCCAAAGCACCACAAATAACATCAAAACTATGAATTGAATTTCAAAATCATTATCTTAGCTTCCAAATATAGTAACTTCGCCGAATATATTCGGATCATACTTAGACATTCTGGATATCAACCAAACTTTGCAAACAAGTTTCAATCAGCTAAATGAACTAATACAAAGTCTTAGAACACTAATCCAATCCAAATAATACCAAAGTCAAGTCCCGGTCAAACATATGAAGTCTTCAAGTCTTAAACTTGCCAACTTTCAAAAAATAAGGCCAAAATCTACTAGGAACCTCCAAATCCAAACACACGCCCAAGTCCAAAATTACCATAAAAACCTGTATAAACTATCAAATCCCGATTCCGAGGTTGTTTTCTCAATAGTCAAACCTTGGTCATCTCTCCCAATTTATCGCTTCCAAATTGAGTATCGTTTTACCAAATCAATCCTACACCTTGCGAACATCAAAACCAAATATATACACAAGTTATAATACATTATATGAAGCTACTCAATGTCTTAAACTGCAGAATGAAATGCTAAAGCTCAAGACGACCAGTGGGGTAGGTACATTCTACCCCACTTAAACATACATTTTTCCTTGAACGTGCCAAGAGTCGTTCCCAAAGCCTTTGAATCACTGCATGGTACATCCTACACACACCCATGATCTATCGCGTTGTACCTCAATCCATATAATTTTATTAGCACAGTTCAACTGAAGATTCTTCCTTTTACTTTAGCTTACAATCTCGAGAACCAAATTCCAATATATGGAACTTCCTTTTAGCTCTGATTCTTGCATAGATACACTATATCAATCTCAAAATGTTGTACCAACCCTTAAGTATGCTCCCAAGATGTATCCATATGATGTACCCCACCGCTCATACAGTATCTTCCGAACACAATAACTACTTATTACCAAATTCGATGCCGGTAATATGCCTCATATCCAATACTACATCGTTCGAAACATTTGCAAAACTGATAATGATGAAAGAAAAGTTTAAAAAATACTTAACCACCCATCAAATCAACAAGTCATGGAGTTCTCTCTCCCGACAAGTACTACTCCGAAAAGTATGAGTTTGACTAGTGACATTCTGCTTCAAAACACACCTTATCCAAATCTGATTTCACTTATTCCAAATCTAATAACCTCATCTCAACCAGTACAAACTGCTCGACCAACAGGGCACACTAAATGCAATCTAGAACCGCATATGACTCCATCCATGCACCAAATAAGCCACAACTCAAATGTGGCCAATAACGGAAAAGAACCAAATGAGTGAACTGTCCAACAAGCCTAATAGATATGATCAAAAAAGCAAAATTTGATGAATCCACCCACATGGTAGAAACAAAACACGCAGAGTAAGCACCAGAAATCATATCCACACATAAAATAATTGCAGCGTGCAACCCGATCCAATCATCATACCTTTCCATGCGGGAATGCTCATTGAGTCAAAATCCTCATGCTAATAAAACACATAGGTATCAAAAAGAAGCACATACCGTGCATAAACATAACCATAGGAAGATGGATAGTACAAATCACTACAAATAGAAAAGTACAACTCGGCTGCAATAAACAAATCAATATCTCAAGAGCCATCTCGCTTATATAACAACACACGTCCTAAATAGGGCCACAACATGCGTGTGAACAATCAAGTAGCCTCACAACCCATCATAGCATCCGTGAGTAGCACATAAATAGATCAGGGCAAGAATACCATTCATTCGGATTGATGACACACCTGTAGAAAAAGCTGCATTGAGGAAGAAAATCTGATCTATTATAGAATACTCATTTTTATTAGACATACTAATAGGACAAAAAACCGATTTAGGTCATCCACAAATAAGTATATAACCTCCCCAAATCCACAATGGTCTAGTTTATGATGCATACAATCAGCTGTCTTACCCTTAATACCCTTTCACAGTCCACAAACAACAAAACAATCTGCCTCCGCAAAGACCAAATCACTAAACCTTGAGAGTACAAAATCCCTATATCCGATCTCTATCTCTCCCACTTAAATGACTGATACATCACACATACACAATCGACTCACAATAAATACTCCTGCAAGCCCTCCATACCAAGTGGCAAAAATCTGAACAACCACGGTCACCAACCACAAGATCTCTCTAGTACTAGTCAAGCCTATGCATATTAATATACAACATGTCTTATACAATACACTCTCTCTTCAAGCGATACAAGATAGTTCTAGCATTTCTTAAACATATGAAATCCTACATGCTGTCTAGAACTCATGACATTCTTTTCAAATTAAATTGCAACCTTTCCCATTTCATCTCAATTCCACACGGCACGTCACATTTACCATACCACAACGTAAAAATGCGAGAATCCCATTATTTACTCTGAATCACGATCAGATACACACTCCATCGACCAGAAATCTTCCACTTAACTCTGTTCGGGTGAAAAATCACAACA
The DNA here is from genome assembly GCA_005239525.1 of Nicotiana knightiana. Taxonomy (NCBI): domain Eukaryota; kingdom Viridiplantae; phylum Streptophyta; class Magnoliopsida; order Solanales; family Solanaceae; genus Nicotiana; species Nicotiana knightiana. The sequence continues at coordinate 83,268 of ML417586.1, forward strand.
CACTACAACCTCCCCATACTCGTAGAATACATCAACCTCAAGTCTTGTTAAAGCATCAACACTCTTCGGAATCTTTTTGTAGATAACCAAGACATCAGTTAATCTCTCTAAGTCAATCAAGTCGTGCAGACTACCACACTCGAAAGGTATTTCCACAAACATGTGCAAACCCTTATTATACCGAAGGAGCTGATCATCTCTATTTCCATGCTAATCCAAGCCACTAATAAACGTTCCCAGCTTCTTAAGATTACTCATGGCTCGCCTTCATGGCAACACTACTCCTTCCTAGTACATTATGGACCTCAATCAAAACTCATCCCAAGTGATCCCAACATGAAATATTTTTGTCCTAAGACTCGTGAGCCACTTTATTCCCTCTTATACACCAAATAGTACCTCAAACCAAAATACCTACCCTGAAGGGATTCTCTATGAGTCTGAAGTTGTTTCTTACATCTCTCGAACACTACCTCACAAAATCGATGATGTTACAGGAATACCCAAGTCTCTTCCACAATTCGACATCAATCTCAGATCCTTATCCATACGACGAATCCAAAAATCTTTAAGTACCACATCCTAACTCTTGAACCCACTAGAACCACCCTCAAAATTCACCCCCTCAATACTAGTCCTGAATATATAGCCAAACATGTCAAACGATTAGTGTTCTGCTAGCACATGAATACTCTTTAAGAAACAACCAAGTGAACCCTTTCCCTTACACAATATTTCCACAAAGGACTATCCGACGTGAGGCATCCCACAACTACCTACAACAACCCGGTGAAATATAAAAAATTCCTTGCCCCAATACATCTCGAGTCATCCTCCTGAAGCCATAACTAATACAAAAGCACGAAGTCTAGGAATACAACCACACATGACCATGCGCTCGAAACATTGATGATAGGCTCCCCCACTTGACCTTACGCCACAATCACATAACCTAAGAATTCAGAATGACCATTCCTCCTTACTTACCATGACCTCATACTATTACTCAGTTGAATTTTCATAAACTCATCTTGCACTAACCACACATCCCAAATTATCAGTCCAAATGTATACTTAACTTTGTGACAGTCCCGCCATATATCCCATTGGATATAAGGTAAAATATTTATAGCAACCTCATAAGAAATCGTACCACCTCAAATATTCTCACAGGAGAGAGGCCATATGTGTAACCTTAATTCGTTCCATGACCTTGATATGAGCGTCACCACTATTAATCAATTGATTCTCTCGAGTCTACACTCGTACAGGCTGCATGAATCTATTTTATACCCTCAATGAACAATCGAAAAGATCCATCACGCATTTAAATTCAAGTTCATATAGTAAAGCTAGATGATAATTGATCATTCACATTTCCTTTGTAGCTCAAGCAAGCCCTTCTCACAAAATCCAAAGCCCTCAAAAATGTATGTTGTCATCACCAAATGAAATGCACAAACTTAGTCATTTGTCCACAATGACCCCAAATTACACCAATCATTTTCAAAGCCTCTGGCTACCCTACCACAAGATCCATGACGATACTCTTCCACTTCCATGAGGTTATAGCCATCTTCCAAAACAAACCACCTAGTTTTTACTAGTCATACTTGGCCCACTAACAATCAAACACTGCGAGACATATCTAATAATACCCTTCATCATCCCCGCTACCCATAATAATGACCCGAATCATGATAAGTCACTGCAATATTCATATGAACAAAATTCCACAAACTACGAGCCTACTTAATGATCGTCTCCGTCGAACCATCCACACTAGAAACATAAATCTAACCCTGAAATTGCAAAACACTATTTCATTAAAGTCCACCACCCCGCACATCGCGTTCCTAAGGACATGCAAATGTAGATCTTCACACTGACAAGCTCTGATGCACTCAAACAAAGACAATCGTGCAACTACATAAGCAAGAACTTCAGTATGTTAAAAAATGCTCAATCTAACAATTCTACTTACCAAGGTCAGGACTTCCATAGCTAAATGCCTTCCCTCTACCGGAAAAATGACAAACTCCATATCATAAACTAGATAGTTTCCTCACGGGCTTGAAAGATGGCACGTGTAAGCAATCACCCTATCAATTTGTACTAACATCGCGCCAAAGCCAAGACGTGAAGCATAACAATATACTGTGCAAGGCTCGCGTAACAGTGGGCAACACCAATAGTGAGGTGGTCATAGAAGGAAACCCCTCCACAAAGCGACAATAGTAGGCAACCCTCAACACTGGGAAAACATCCCACACCACTGGTGCAACATCACCATAAATCGCTGAATCACAACTAATAACGATTACAATATTGCGTACAAACAAGTAGGAGGGAATTAAAGATATAGACTGCAAGCCGAGATAAAGTTACACAATAAAGAATCAAGAAAGGAAAATTTCCTAACAACCTGTAGCCTCTCAAAGATAAGTACATATGCCTTCATACCAATCCACAAAACTCCACTAGACCTGCTCGTGACTCATGAGACCTATATAAATCTAGGGATCTGATACTAACTTGTCATGACCTAGAATCCCACCTCAGGACGCGATGGTGCCTAGCCGTACTTGCCAAGCAAGACAACTCATATTCAACAGAATAAATTCCAATCTCCCTTAATTAATATAGTTATATCATGATAAAAATATGAATAATCTCAAGCAGTATAACATCCGATACAAGTATAACATGGTCTAAACACAAAAAAATAGCAAGCCCCTAAGGCCTAGGTTACTCAAGTATACGAGCAATTATTGAATAAGTTCAAGTCTGAATACAGGATCATAACTGTTTGTGAGAAATAAAATAGATAGGAGATAAATAAGGATGGGGAATCCATGTGTTGCGGATCGAAATAACATGGCAACTCACCACGAAGTCTCCATTAACACACTCTTACTCAACGCAAAGGATATCGTAATACCAGCTTAGAACCTGCACAAAAATGTGCAAAACTATAGTATGAGCACCACAGTCGGTACCCAGTAAGTATCAAGTATAACCTCAAAGAAGTAGTGGCGAGACTAGATGCATTCTAATACTTACAACACATAAATAATAATAAGCCTGGACCTGAAACAATCAGTATCCTCATGATCAATAGGTATCAAGATATAAAACAGACGAAAGACCTAAAACATGCTTTTCATTTCAACAGATAATCATAACACTGCTCAAGTATGGCAAGTAAGGTTGGCATGATTCAATTAAATGAGTCGAGGATTCCTACTAGCATGTATACATAGCGTGCAATAGTTAGCATTTAAATGAATTCCTCTAAAAGAATCAAGAATATGTATGCATGCTCAAACTGGTACAAGATCTATGTATCCCGATACAAGATCGATGTATCCCGATAAAAAATTCATATATCACAATAATCTGATGCCAAATTCATGTATCAACACAGTACAAAATATATGCACTGAGCACGCTCACAGGGACCAAAGTAACATGGGTAATCACCTGACTTTGGAGGGACGGTACAATTTCAAGCACAAAGAGGAGCATAATAGAAAACCCTCATAATCGGATATCCGCTCATCATGTCTTGTACCATAACTGTATTTCAACCGCGTGACCTTGCCTTTTGTGCTAAAATCTAAGTCCAAATCAAGTATCCAAATGTGATATATATGCACATGCCAAAGAATTTACAGATAAAACATGCATAGGACTTAATAAAAATCATATGGATATGTGATCATGAAATCTCTATGTGACTACGGAAAATTTAAACAATTCAACATCTCAAAAATATGTCCCCACACCTTCGTAAATAATTATTATCTTAGGCATAATTTCTAAAATGAGTGAGAGAGCAAATGTCGTCACATAAACCAAACAAATCATGAATCAAATAAGCACATAGTCAAAACAAGGCATACAATATTCAAATTCTACCACGATCATGATATAAATTTGGTGAGAGCATATACGCTTTCCACCACGTATCTATACCACCCCCAATACCTTAAACACATAGCAAGCAAGTCAAATCCTAAGGGTTTCTCTCTTAACAAAGTTAGCCAAGAGACTTACCTTTTTCCATGCTAGCTTCAATCAAAAACCACCGCAAAACCTTGCTCTTACCCCGTAATTATGCAAACCCAAGCCAAATATTATCCAAGGAAGTCAAACAATGCCATAGAAAGCAACCCCAATCCATAGAGTTTCGATTTTTGAAGAATTCCTAAAAAGCCAATCCAGGCATGTGTGCCTGATATTCGAAACCAATACCAAAATCTGATGACCTATAACCTGCCGAGTCCAAATATATAAATAATTTTCACATCTGGATCAAAATTGATGGTCAATTCCTAAAATATACTCTCTTAAAGTATAGGCAAAACATCCAAATTTCCTTTCAAAATTTCACGTTTTAGGTAGAAAATCTATGGGTAATCAATATATAAAACCAAATCCAAGTGGAACTTACTCACCTCCAAGGTAGTAGTGATATTTGTCTTCAAATTTCCCTCCGCTTGAAGTCTAGAGCTCAAAATTTGAAATAATAGGTAAAGTCTCGAAATTGGCAACATAAAGATCTATTCCACGTAAACCCTTCGTGATCTCGAAGCACAAAAATGTTGCTGACCAAATAAGTCTCCACGATCACGAACAACACTAATTGAACACGGAGGTCTCCAGTTTTGCCTCACTCACGAACGTGCAACATGACCCGCGAACGCGAACAACAACCTCAACGCGCCTCATCCTATATCCAAACGTGGACCAGCGCATGCGAATTTATAGACCAACTCATCCACTGTTCGTGATTTTGTCATCATACTAGAAAATGCGAAGACAAAAACACAACTACCTCAAAATCTACTCTGCTATCACGTGCAAACCATCGTGATCGCGATACATGCCTGAACACCAAAAAACAAGCAACATCAAAGTGGCTCAAGATAATCTGAAGCCACCCCGAAACTCTCCGGCCATCGAAACCCTATCAGAACATTCCAACAAGTCCATATACATAATCCGAGCTTATCTGAAGGCTCAAAATATCACAAATAACATCAACACCGTGAATTAAAGATCAAAATTATTCTCTTAACTTCCAAACATGTTAACTTCGCCCACTTTTCCGAATCACACTTAGACATTCTGGATCACAAAAATTTTAACAAAAGTTCCAATTAGCTAAATGAACTGATATGAAGTCTCGGAACACCAATCCAAGGCCGATAACACCAAAGTAAACTTCCGGTCAAACTCATGAACTCTCAAATTCCTCAATTTGCAATTTTTTCACAAATAAGGGAAAATTCTACTAGGAACCTCCAAATCCAAATCCAAACACATGTCAAGTCCAAAATCACCATATGAACCTAGAGAAACCATCAAATCCCTATTCTGAGGTCCTTTTCTCAATAGTCAAACCTAATCAACTTTTCCAACTTAATGTTTCCCAATTGAGAATCATTCTATCATATTAATCTCGAACCTGAGAACATCAAGACCAACCATATATGCAAGTTATAATACATCATCGGAAGCTACTCAAGTTCCGAAATTGAGAACGAAATGCTAAAGCTCGAGACGACCGGTTGGGTCGTTACAATATCTTTAATAAAATTACTGATTCAATATGTACCTTCAGCAATGAGACCGTGAACGATGACTTACAGTTGTTGGACTTGAGTTATGACAGACTTGCTGTCAATCATTTTAAAGTTTGAAAATTAGGCGGCCAAAAACTTCTATTTCAAGAGTGTTTTACAACTCTTTCGAAGTTTTCATGAGACTACAAATATTGTACAAGCTATTCTTCCAAACAACTAAAAAAAATTGTTGCACAAGAAGTCAACATGCTTTCATGTTTGCGTGATAAAAAATCTCATTGGTTGGAGTTTCGTATGCCAAGACCAGAATGTCCTTACTAATAAATTGTTGTAAATTGAGCGTGGTCAGATAAAAGAACTTCTTCTGCTAGCGCGTGAAGTCCTTACTGGAATTTTTTTAGGTTTTTTTGATCTGTGCTATCGTCGGTGGCATCATGATGGCGTCATGGTGGCTTGGCGATGCAGTTGCCATTGAAGCAGTAGTCGTCGCAACAGAATTATTTTGTTATTTTGTATTTGTTGTTACTTTTTCTTTTAAAATTAACACAAATAAATTTAGTAAATTGGTGAAGTCTTTATATATTCAAAAGAAATACAAAATCGAGTAGAAAATGACAAGAAATTTAATCTCGAATTTGAGTAGAAAGTCAAAAAGAAATAATCTGAAACTGGTGTAAAAATCTTAAGCTTTTAATCTCCAAAATGGGAGTAAAAAATGGCCGGGATATTAGTCTCCCATAATAGAATATATGATGAACATAGAAATATAAAATTAAATTCCTTAAGCTTGTTAAATATCTGTATCCACAATCAAAAACCCAAAAAAAATTTAAATAAGCAAAATAGAAACAGGCAAAGAAAAGTTTTGAGCCCAATAAAGAATTGTATTTCCTTAAAAACGTTTTATTCCCTTACTATTGGCCAAGGTTGTTGAATTAATTTCTCCCAGGATAAAATCGAACAACTATTATGTAATATCGGTAATGAAAATTACAAAACTTCAATGAACCCTACAAATGGCTGCATATCATACTGGACATTTAGACTAATCCTCTGTATTTATAGCAATGAATTTGTGTCGCAAATTTATAGTTGGGAAAAAATAAATTTAAACCGTAAATTTTACTGTAAAATTTTTCATGCATATATCAATCAATAAGATCATTTAAGCAAAGATGAAGCCAAGTCTAGAAATGATGTACGGCGTGAGACTTGTTCTCTTCTCAACTCTTTAAGAGTTAGAAGAAGTGCTTCTCTATAGAATCACAAGAATTTTCTTTCCGATTAGGGACAAAGGATCTTTAAACTTTTTTTTTCCCTCTAATTTTTTATGCTCTATTTTCCACTCACACCTTAACTCAAACCCAAAATTTGGGGATTAGTTACAAACTTATAAGTTTGATTCTTTTCGAATTAAATCCATCAAGGTTTTTTGGCTGTTGGGGTTGAAGTATTCTTGTTTTTTAATTTTACCTATTGGAGACTAAGTTGTAAAACTATTACATTCTTGTTATGGATTTGTTGCTTTAAGATGTTCTTAGATACTTTTTATGCGTTAGCAAAGGCAAATGTAAAATGTGTCTTGATTGGGATAATTTGCCACAATAGAAATAAAATTTCATTTTTATCCTAATTCATGACTATGCTTTAACTTTTCACGTGGCTTTAACACTGAGAGCATCTTGCTTAAAATTTCAGCAGTATAATTGATTGAACTATGCTCTACTTGAACTCCTGTATGTGGTTTTTTAAGTTGCTCCAGATTTGGTTTTGTAGTTGCTGGAATTAAAACTATTCAAAATATCGTATTGGGGTGGGGGGTGGGGGNTTCTATGCATTAATTACTTGAAAACCGTTTGAGGAGTTTTCACATATTAATGAGGTTCACAAGCTCTAAAGTTACTGATAATTGCCCCTAACAAGCTGAGTTTCTATATTTATTTTTCTGACTTCTATTTTGCTAGTTACAACTTCAAGTAGTTTTTGCTATAGAGAGAAGGAGCATGCCTTTTTAATTTTTTTATTACTTGGGGTAGGAAATAGTTGGGATTGAAAAAATAAGGTGTAGCGATACCGCCGGTCATTTTATTTTACGACCTAGCCCCTAACACAGTTTGCTAGGCTAGAATACAACAAATATGCAAAATTAAACTTCAACAACAATAAAAAAAAGTCTCAAACAGGGGAATAGCATAAATAACTGAAGTCATAATCGATATAACTAAAGCCACCCAAAATCTAGTGTCACCAAGTACATAAGCTCTATAGAATACTAAATACAAAGTCCAAACAAAATTCTGAAAGACTGAACATTAGTAACATAAGATAAAGGAGGGTACTTCAAGGCCTGCTAACAGAACAATAGTGCTACCTCAAAATCTCCAAGCAAATTCGGAAAAATAGTTCACTAGCAACCACTGATATAAGCAATACCTTGATCTGCACATGAAGTGCAGAGTGTAGTATGAGTCTAACCAACCTCATGTACTCAGTAAGTAGAAAGCCTAACCTCGCTGAAAGCAGTGATGAGGTTGGCAGTCCGATGCTCACTTTCAACAACCAACAACAATAATAACAACATAATAATGACATAAAAGGAAAAATATCTCAAATAATAATAGGTTCAACTCTAACACAATAAGAGAAGAAATAAGTATGCTTTTTCTGGTATATTAGTGAAGGCATTAAATTTCTCAAAGAAATAACCTAGACAACGATGAATCAATATAAAATGTGATTTCAAGCTATAAATGCCAAATAGAGACACTAAATACCAATTAGCGTAAAAAAAATACAACTCAAATACACATGCCAAAATCAACAACATCACAATTTAATCATCAAGTATACACAATATCAACACATTCATAGTGTCAGACACAAGTATCCCTTGATCATACTCTTAGCACTATCATAGTTCCTGGTACAATACCCTTGAATCATCACAACACACACACACACACTCAATAATGTACGAATGCCTCACATAAGTCCTCACTGAATACATATCATGTTCCAACAATGACAAGGCCTAAAGTGACATGGGTTATCACCTGACTCTGGATGGGCATATGCTAGCCCAAGAGCTGATCAGATCAAAAGTCAACGATCAATATCACTCAGCCCAATATGAGGGTCTTGATGCAACCGTCACCTCACTTTCAATATTTACACAGCTCTATGGCCCAAGGTCAGTCATCAATCTGCTTAATATGGCTCTATGGCTCAATATCAATCATCAATCTCCTTAGGTCTTAATATGCCAATATCCCACAATGTCATAATCAAAACATCGCACGGAATATACCAACGTACCACAACTAAGCTCATACCCATGTTACACACACATGGACACTAACAACATGTGAGATAACATATAAAGAGTGCATAGATACAGAGATATAACATGCAGATACAATGTCATGACCGAAAAATATGACTGCGTCTAAGGCAAATAGCTTAATATAGCAAAATAGCTATATCATGTCTCAAACAGATAAGCAAATAATCTAGATATGATTTCTAGCATGAATAATAATATCTCACATAGTTATACAAGTGGAGGAAACACGATTTCAATAAAGTTTGATAGAAAAATAAAGCATATAATAGCCTAAAGTCTTTCAGATCATGAACGACCACGGTGCATGCACATTCGGTCATCAGCTCGTATATGCGTCACCCCAACATATAACAAGCATCATAGCATATGGAGAAATACCCTCACGCCAAGCCAAGACAAGATACTTACCTCAAACGAGCGAGAATCAATACTTCATGAATCCCTTGCTTCTCAAATCAGCCTCTGAATGGGTCAAATCTAGTCAATACAACTCAATTACGTCAAATAAATCCATAGGAATCAATTCCAAATAATAAAGTTTCAATCTTTAACCAAATCCCCAAAAGACAATAAAATTCAACTGGGCTCACGTGGTCAAAGCCCGAGTCAAGGGGTAGATCCCCACTACCCATAATACCATGAGTCCAAATATTTGATTAGATTCCAAAATCAAGTCTAAATCGACTCCTAAATCTCCAATTTACTGTCACGACCCAAATTCTCCCTCAGTGAATTGTCGTGACGACACCTAGTCTCTACGACTAGGTAAGCCTAAAACTTTGTGAAAAAAAATAAAAGTGTGAAAATTAACGACTAACAGTAATATGTAATGTAAGTAAGCTAATTTAAGATGCCGATCGGCATATACAATAAGAAACTCCCGAACTGTACATAACACTCCCAAGATCCGGAACACCGTAAGTCACAAGCTTCTAAGAGTCCTAATTGTTCTATACATCACTGTCTATAGAAATGAGGGAAAAATGAACATGGGGTGATAGAGGGGGACTCCGAGAATCTGTGGGCGCAAGTAGATGTACCTTGAAGTCTCCGACAACAGCTACTACACTATGAACGAGGCTAGTAGGAAGAACCTGGATCTGCACAGGAAAAACATATGCAGGAAATGGCATGAGTACTCCACAATAATACTTAGTAAGTTCCACGCCTAACCTCGGTCGAGTGGTGACGAGGTCAGGTCAGGATCCTCTGGTATATATATAATAAAGCAAGGCAGAATGAAATATCGCAGTAAAATAAAGACTGAAATTGAACAAGAAAGAATTCATAGAAAGGAAACAGACAACAGGGGATCTCCTGAGATACCGTCTCGTAGTTCCAAACGTAAATGTGCAGGGGCATCTCCCAAAATACCATTCCGTAGTCCCAAAGTAAATATGCAAAACTGGGGGATCTCCCAGAATACCGTTCCATAGTCCCAAAGTAATTATGCAGAACAAGGGGATCTCCCGATATATCGTTTCGTAGTCCGAAAGTAAATATGCAGCCCAAACAATAGAATTCAATAGTCACAACACGAAATCCTACAGTTCAGCCTAAATACAAGTTAAGGAAAACAGGTAAATCCACTAAACATTCTGCATGTAGTTCAGATAAATAGTTTAGGCAAGTAGGCATGTTATTCTAGTCTAGCAAGATACTACACATGCTGATAAGACTCAATTAAGAAGGAAAAACAGGTTATTACTTAGTACAAATCGGGTTTTTACAACAATTAGCCCGTGTACGTCGTCACCTCATGTACACGACGCTCATATATCAAAAACAGTACCAATCCTAAGGGGAGTTCCCCCACACAAGGTTATGCAAGCCACTTACCTCGAACCAAGCTCAAATCAATTTGAAACAACGCTCTTTCCACGAAATTCAGACTCTAAATGGTCCAAATCTATCCAAAATCAATTACATAACATATGCAACTACAAGGAACTAATCTAGCTACTAAAATCAAAGCTAAAGCAAGAAATTGGAAATTCGCCCCAAAAAGCCTCCATGGCCTACGTCTCGGAATCGGGTAAAAGTCACCAAATATGAACACCCATTCACTCACGATTTCACTCGTACCAAAATTATTCAAATCTGATGTCTAAATCCCAGTCAAAACTCAGAAATTTGGTTGAAGAACTATTCCCTATTTCCCCAACATTCTCACCCAATTTCCTTAATTAAATGAAGAAAATAACCATAGATTAATGAAATACAACCAAAATCGAGTTAGCAATCATTAACCCAAAGCTCCCTCTGAAAATTTCCCTCGAAAAATCGCCAATTTCCGAGCTTTCAAGTCCAAAAATGAAGAATGAACTCAAACACTCACACTTGGGTCTTTTCTACCAATTAAACCGCACCTGCGGTCAATTATCCGCTTCTGCGATACTGCTTTTACGGATAAAACTCCACACCTGCAAAATTCACTAAATCCCCAGACTCGTACCTGCGCACAGCTATCCGCACCTGTAGACGCGCATTTGTGCTTACCCGTCCGCTTCTGCGAAAACTTGGCTTCCTCCCCAAATCCTCTTCTGCGACCACCACACCACATCTGCGGATGTATAGATGCGGCCCTCATCTCGCGTCTGCGCTCACATGCTCTTATGATCAAAAGCGCACATGCGACCTCCTACTCTATTCTGCAAGGCCGCACCTTCGAACTTCCCATCGCAGGTGCGAAACACTAGAAACCAACAACTTCAGAATATGTACAAGGCTAATTTTCCATCCGTTAAGCATTCGAAACACACCCGAGGTCCCCGGGACCTCAATCAAACATACCAACCAATCCTAAAATACCATACAAACTTAGTCGAGTCCTCAAACCACCTCAAACAACGGTAAAATCATGAATCATCCTCCGATTCAAACTTAAGGAACTTGAAACTTCCAAATTCGACAACCGATGCCGAAACCAACCAAACCACGTCTGATTGACCCCAAAATTTTTAAACAAGTCATATTCAACCCTACGGACCTACTCCAACTTCCGGAATCTAAATCCAACCATGATACAAAAAATCCCACTACCGGTCAAAATCTCCAAACTTCGCCTTTCATCATTTCAAGCCTAAATGAGCTAGGGACCTCCAAAACAGAATCCAGAGATTCCCCTAAGTCCAAAATCACCTAACGGAGCTAACGGAACTGACGGAAGTTCATTCCGGAGTCGTCTTCACACAATTTCGACTACGGTCCAAATCTTAAGGCTTAAGCTCTTATTTTAGGGACTGTGTCCCAAAATACTCCAAAACCAAAACGAAGCCTCCTAACAAGTCAAAATAACAGAAAATTGATATCGAGGAAGCAATTAATAGGGGATCGGGGCTATAACTCTCAAGACGATCGGTCAGGTCGTCACATTGACACTCCCTAAAATTGGAGATAAAACCCTTAAATTTCTTTTTCAAATATAATTGTAGTGTGATAACCCATGGGAAACAATATATACAATCAAAATCAAGAATAAATCACTTAACCTCGAAATTATGGTGAAAAGCCCTTCCGAAATTGCCTCTAGCTGAGCTCTAAAACTCAAAATAATTAAAAATGAGCTTATCTCGAAATATATTCTCCTGCCAGTGATATCGGCACCCGTGGACAACTTGGCCTCTTATGTGATGTCGCTTCTGTGACAAGACCCTCGTAGATGCGAGATCCACTTATACAACCGAATTTCGCTTCTCTGAAATACTTCTACATATGCGGATGCACTTCTGCGCAAATACCCTTGCACAAGTTTCCCCGCACCTCTCCAATATCAACAAATATGCGATCCACCTTGGCCAATTTCAAACATGCTTTGTCAAACCCAAACCATGCACATGTAGCTCCGCAGGTGCGATGTACCTGGCCGTATGTGATATTACACCAGATCCTTGACAACCATAAATTCTAGTACTCACCAACATAGTCTCGAATTAATACGAAACACGCCGAGCACTCCTGGACCTTATCAAGTCATGCTCAAAATACTACAAATAACATCAAGACAATGAATCGACAATTAAATTCAATCTCTTAAGTTCCAAACCTTCTAGCTTCACCAAAAACTTTGATTCATGCCTAACCATTTTGGATTCCAACCAAACTTCCCACACAAGTCCCAGAATACTAGATGAACCTATTCTATGTCCGAAAACAACACTTTGAGTCCGATATCTTCAAAGTCAACTCATGGTCTAACCTATAAAATTTTCAAACCTTCAGATTGCTAACTTTCGATAAATGGAGCCAAAACATCCTAAGAACCTCCAAATTCAAATCCTAATATATGACCAAGCCCAGAATCATCATATAAACCTATTGGAACCATCAAATCACCAATCGAGGTCATCTACTCAAAAGCCAAACTTGGTCAGCATTTGCAGCTTAAGCTTCCAATAATTAATTCTTAAACTTTCCCTAAACCACACCAACCATCCCCTCACAAAATAACAAACAAGCTTACATGAAGAATCAAATAGGAAAATTAGGCTTAATACACAAAATTATCGACCAGATCGTTACATTCTGCCCTTTTTAAACAAACGTTCATCCTCGAATGGGTCTAGAACCATACATGGATGTCAAATAAATAAGGATATCTACTCCACCTATGATGCTCGGTCTCCCAAGTTAGCTCCTTGACTGGTTGACCTCTCCATTGAACCTTCACCGATGCAATATCTTCTACCTTAACTTCCGGACCGGATGTAATCCCGATAAGCTGGGTGGAAAAGCAAGTCTGTAGGACATCTCACCAACTCTCTCTAATACCTCAAATGGACCAATATCCTGAGGGCTCAACCTGCCCTTCTTCCCAAATATCATCACGCCCTTCATAGCGAAACTCAAAGAAGAGCATTCTCACCCTCCATGAAAGACACATCACGAACCTTCCTATCAACATAACATTTGTTCTTGGACTACACTATACAAAGTCGCTCCTAAATCAATTTCACCTTCTCCAAAGAATCACGAACCAACTCAGTGCCCAATAACCTATCCTCTCCAGGCTAAAACTAACCAACCAGAGAACAATATTGCCTCCCATATAAGGTCTCATATGGAGCTATTTGGATACTAGAATAATAGTTGTTTCTAGGCCCTCAACATATCCTCCAAAATCTAAATGGTCTGCTCGAATTGTCCATCTATCTGAGGGTGAAATACAGAAGTCAGCTCACAGTGCGCAACTATAATGACCCGATTGATTATTTTGATATTTTTCATCTAATTAGATGGTTGAGTTCATGAGTAGCTTTATATGTTGTGTTATGACATGTGTGAATCGTTTGTTTTTCCTTTTGGGTGATTCGAGATTTATTTGGAAAAATGATTCTCATATTAGAAGCTTGAAATTCAAAGAGTTGATCAAGTTTGAATTTTTTGTATTTGGCCCCTGATCGGAGTTTTGATGTTTCCATTAGGTCTGTATGGTAATTTTGGACTTGGTTGTATGCCGTATTTTCATGTTGATGTTTCTAGAAGGGTCCGACACTAATTGCTATAAGTTGGCAATTTAAAGGTTTGGAATGTTCATAAGTTTGATAGGGAGATGACTTTGATGATAACGCGTTTGAATTTTGGATTTAGAGTTGGAATAGGTTCGTTATGTTATTTGGAACTTATGTGTAAAATTTGAGGTCATTCGAGTTGATTTGATATGTTTCAGTAGGAGATTTGGAAGTTGAAAGTTCATTAAGTTTGATTTGAGGTGTGATTCGTGGTTTTGATGTTGTTTCATACAGTTTTAAGGCCCTTTTCAAGTTCTGGCTTTTGGCTACAAGAGTGTACATTGCGATCGCGGAGTTCTAGCCACGATTGCAAAGAGTAAAATGGAAAATTGGACCTCTTAATCGTGTTTGCAGAGGAACCTTCGCATTCACAAAGAAGAAATATCTACTGTCATTGAGCTGGCTTCAGGATCTTATATCTTGCAATCTATAAGGGTTTTTGAGGTGAATCAAACATGAAAGTTGTAGCCCTTGGTGCCTAATTTAAAAAATGTAAACCATTTGTCATTCCGAGTTTTTACAAAAAGTTATGGTTTTTATACTACATCCTATATGGGAAGAGTTTAGGAAGGGTTTATGGAATTTTTTTAACGCGATCGCAGGGACATGGCCGCGATCACGAAGAGTAAAAACTATGCTGTAAATTTTTGGAATCGCGATCACGAGGCTAGTAACCGCGATCACTAAGAAGGACCACTGGTAGTGCACTATAACATAAAATTTTGGGATTTGGAGTTCATTTTCTTCACTTTTTGAGTTCTCGGAGCACAAGTAAGGCGATTTTGGAGGAGATAAACACCCAAATCATGATGGTAAGTAATTTTATCTTTGTTTTGATTATATATTTTGTTTTTCCATAGATTATTATATCTAAATTAAGTATTTGAAGACAAGAAATTGGGGTATTTTTTTCTAAACTCTCCTAAAGTGAATTAATTAGTTTTGAACATCGATTCAGAGTCGGATTTGAGTGAAATTATTATGATTTGACTTGTATTCAAATGGGTTATTAAAATTTATAAGTTTTATCGAGTTCCGAAGCGCGGGCTTGGGTTTAAAATTTTGGTGGACTTTGAGTATTGATTAAAGATTCTACCTTTATCGCTAGGTTTATTTCCTATAGCATTATTTAATATTTTGGAGTTGCATTTGGCTAGTTTCGAGCCGTTCAGAGGTTAATTTGCCTCGGATGGAATTTCTAGAGTATTAGTTTGCTTGCTCGGTATTGGATTTTGCTTTCTTGAGGTAAGTAACATATATAAACTTGGATTTGAGGGTAAATATCCTGAGAACTATGATATTTGAGAGGGGTAGGGGTGGCAGACGTGCCAGGTGACGGGCGCGGGTGCGTTCACCGAGGTGTTCAAGATCCTTCTAGTTCTTAGGCTATTATATGCCTTGTTTTTGTTGTCATGCTTCCTTGATATCATGATTTATCCATTTATGTGCCTATATGGGATATTATTCATGCTAGAAATCATGCCTACACTACCTGCTCAATTGTTTGAGTCATGATAGGGCTATTTTGGCCATGTTGAGCTATTGCCTTAGTCGTAGTCACATTGTACAACCATGACTATTACATCTGCATGTTATATCTCTATCTTTGTGTACTTTTGATATACTGTCGCACATGTTATTGGTTTCCTTGTATGTGACACGAGTTTGAACTGTATGTGAGGCATGTTATGATATTCTGTGTTATATTGTTGGATTGTATCTTTGTGAGATGTCTGCATATTGAGACTTGAGCGGATTGATGACTGATGTAGGCCATAGAGCCGTATTGATATGGAAGTATGGATCCAGTTGCATGCTACAAAGGTTACATTAATATTAAGGTGACATGTATGCCATGCCCCACAATGGGCTAAGCTATATTGATTTAAGGCTACGCGTGCACATGCCCCACTATTTTGGCTATGTGATTATCATTAGCGCTTGGGTATGATCCGCCCCTCCTGAGTCTGACATGCCAGCAGTGGGCGCATGCATATTGTTATATACACGTGCTCAATGATGGGCAGTTATGCAAGGAACCTGTAAAATGCTAAGTAAGATTATTTTGATGGATCCACGGTGATATTGTTTTGGGACATTTGAACTAGGCACGTGGAGTACGCTAAGATTTTGTGTACTTAATGATTCCACAATGAAAACTGATTTCTTGGCATGTATACTTGACATGTGGTGTAACACCCCATAATTTCATGCCACAATGCATCTTAAGTGAATCAATGTAAGATGCATATCCTAAGGACCTTGACAAAGATAATGATGGGTTAAAACAAGTGTTAAGCAAGTATCGTTAGTGTTGAATGTTAAACGAATCGAAGATGTTATAACCCGTACTTTTGGGGTAAGCAAGGAGTGCTTAATATCCTAAGGAGGTAATGTTTTAAGTTAATTGAATCATATAATACTTGTATATTAATTTTTTTAAGTCAAACAAGTTGTAAAATAAAGCACCGCAAAAGTTGTCGCAAGTTACGTTTATAATTTGACCCAAATTTGGGTCTAATGTAATTGAGATTTTTTCTAAATATATTTTGAGTTAGGGGGAGATAAACTCATAAAATTTAATATCTACGAGTCTACTTTCCAGCGCATTAAATCGTTCGTCGATATGATGTCGGAATAAAGAGATATTCACGTGTTCGCGAGTCTGTGCAAGCAGCTTCCTTGGGACCCACAAAGTATCTGGAAGCTTACCTTGTTATATAAAGTGATAACTTTCGTCTCTAAAGATCATTTTCGAAAAAATCAGACCTTCAAGTAGCTCTAAACTCTCTATAAAGATATCACTTATATTATGTTGTTAGTTCTAAACCGCCTAAAATCAGACTAAGCTCTAAACCGCCTAAATTCTTCATCAAAAGTGTTGTAGAAGTTGTGGAGATCACTTATATTATGTTGTTGATGTGTTGTGAGTTCTTTCAAGTTTAAGGAGAGTTTTTCTTGGAGTTTTTCTAGTTGTTTAAAGGTAATATATTATTTTCCTATATAAATTTAATCATATGTAAGCCCTAGCTAAGTTGTTTGAAGCTAGAAGTTATGAGTTGACGGTCAAAAGACGTATAGATGTTGTGATACCATGTTGGAATATTTTGAGGTGTTTATGATGTTGTTGTGGCTGGATTTTTGGGAGATAATATATATATATATATATATATATATATATATATATATATATATATATATATATATATATATATATATATATATATATATATATATATATATATATATATGAAACAATATGAAATTACGAGCCCTACGATGTACCTAATGACGTAAAGGGAAGATTCTACGAATCTCGAAAGCCTTTTACTAGTTGCCACGACGTATGTGTAAATCTAAGAGTAGTTATGAGTTTCCTTAAAGCTAATGTGTAGGGATTACGAGTTGCCGAATACGAACTAAGAGTTACCAAAAGTACTAGAAGAAGTTGTTAAAGACACGAGTACCTAGCTTGTAAGATATTTACTGTTGCATGTTGTTGCAAAGTTATTTATGCATAAGTATGTTCCCTATGGACGGTTTATAAACACGTAGGGGGATAATTAAGGTAAAACTAGGAGTGTCTATGAAACACATAGGTAAGATAAAGGTTGGCTATGGACGGTCCCATGTGTACGCATTAGTCCGACCCGAATATTTTTTAGCCATATGGACAGCCTACTTTGCTACACGTACGTGCCACCAGATAGTAATATTGTAGTGTGCCTTACAGTGTGCCTTCTGTCGAAAGGAAACTATCTCACTCCTGATCTTTGCAGTTTTTCCTGAAGGAAAGAACCTTGCCAGAAATTTCCTTGCCAAATCGTTCCATGTTGTAATGGAATTAGCTGGTTCTGCCTTCAGCCATCGCTTTGCTTCGCCCAATAGAGAGAATGGGAAAAGCGTAAGCCTCACATAATCTGGCGTGACCCCATTAGTGATATAAGTATCACTGATTTCCAAGAAATTTAGAATGTGCTGTTGTGGATCCTCGTGTGGAAGACCCATAAACTGCCCGTTTGCATGAAGTAGCTGGATCATGCTCTGTTTAAGCTCAAAGTGCCCAGTGATTCTGGGCTTCACAATGCTGGAGGTAACATTAGCAATACTGGGCGTTGCTACCTCCTGAACCGCTATGTGTTGCTCCTCTGCCGTGTTTACAGGAAATCGGAAGAAGTCCTGAATATTAGATGTATCTCTTGCCTCTGACAATCTCCTGTGAAATGATCTCTCAGGTTCGGGGTCAAAGCCGTCAAGTCTGTCTTGGCTTCTGACCCTGCGCATTGAATCAAAGTTCCTGAGATGGGAGAAAAATTCATGTGACGTTAGACTCAATAAAATAACAATTAAAGCAAGTAAGTAGAAAGTAGTCTATAT